>APFE031166932.1:0-16530 GCA_000404065.3 Pinus taeda | reverse complement strand
ATATTGTGTGGGTGATAGGAAAAAATGTATGTACACTTCTTTCCATAATTACTATTTAATAAACAAATGGTATTAAACACAGTAAAGAAATGAATATAGAAGAGGCTTTTATAGAAATACATTTGAGATGAGATGAAATGTATACATATACGTACTTTTGTGAACATAAAAATCAGAATGCAAAGACAGTAAAGATCAAATCAAAATTAATAAACACGGCAACCATCCACTTTACATCAGATCAGAATTAATAAACAGGGCAACCATCCACTTTGACACCCTTAGCAGTGGGGCAGGTGGCCAAAGGGCAATGTTCCCCACTTGCTCCCCACCAGTTTATGGATGTGTTGTTCAGACCCAAAGCAAAGTATAGCAGTATAGCCATAAAAGCCAAACCAGCATCAAGGCCTGCAGAGAGCACATAGTTGTAACGCTGCCACCAAGCCTTCCGATATTTAAAGATAAAATGGTTGAAAATGGTGCCAACGGTGATCCAGGATGTGTAGTTGACTGCAGTGGCTGGAGGCATATAGGCTGTAGATCCCAGCATAACTGGCAGGTTGATCAGAGGAATCCACTTGACCTTTGGAAAGGCCTTGTGTGCCAACCACACTAAAACTGGAGCAGCTGCTCCACCCAAGAAGAACCAATTTAACTGGGGATACACTCCAAGCTTGCCAAATATCCTTTTGGGACTGACCAAACCCCATATAACTGATGCATCGAAGAACACATGATCATTGGGACATGTCCATGGGCTACTTGCAGACAAAAGATCTGTTTGGCATATATTTTTCACCGATCCCAACATCCACCATGCAACTCCCAGGTTGACTGTTCCAGCCACTACTGTGCCAATAAACTGCATTGCACACACAATATCAATAAACAGAACAAAACAAATGTGCACAGCCATATCATGCTAAAAACATTCTGCAAATAAAGTAAATATAGCAAATTCATTCTGATTTTCTCAAAAATTTGAATACCTGGTTCTAAACTAAGAATTGTAATGTGTATCTATAATATGTCTGGGAGGTTTCATAATTCACAGAGAGAGATTTGAAGCTAAGCAAAAACAATGCTTTTATCAGTTCACCAAATTGCTCAAGAACATGTTTAAACATGTATAAACTACAGTGCTAAAACCTAACATCAGTTCTTTTGACACAAAAAGAATAAACTCCTCAAAAAATGCCAAAACCTAACACCAGTTCTTTTGACACGGAAAGAATCAGCTCCTCAAAAAAATTAAACTTTTCTTCCAGTTATCTGATAAATAAAAATCTAGTTTTCTGGAGAAGTTAATGGTCCAAAGTGAAAGGAAAAATAACGTTTAATTTGGTTGAACAGTGCCTATTTCTTATTTTGTAATTATTTGTGCTTCAATATGAAATTACCATCTCGACCTCCTTCCAAATGGACTGTTAAAATGATTTTAGAATTTGGAATTGCAGAGCAGCAAAAACAAAACTTGATGCTCATGTTCATAATATGGGTGACTGCCATAAGCATGAGGATATACAGAATTTGAAGGAGAGTGAGTATTTTGAAATATAGCATAGCATACCTGTACAAGGAACATAGAGCGTGGTGGGATTTTCATGTAATGGCCGAGCTTGAAGTCTGACAAGAAAGAAACTGCCTGGCTCATGCTCATATAACCATAGACCTTGAAGCAAACATTGGCAATAGGCTTCCCAGGAAGGATATATCCCATTAGGTATTCGGTGATAATGTTCAGGCCTGGTGTCTGTGCCAAAACAAAATAAGAAGATGAAGTATAACCAGAATATTATAATATATTATAACCAGATATATATATAATATAATATATATATATATATTTAATATAATTCCTTCTACAAAATAATCAATAAAATCAATGTGCTTACCTGATTAGTAGTAGCGGTGATGATACTTATGGGAAGGGTGAAAAATGAAGCGAGAGCACAGGCAAAAAGTAACCCCCACCATGGTAATTGTACCTCTTTCTTGTAAACCTCGCAGAGCGCAAAGGCAACAGCAAGAGTCCCTAACAAGAGAGTGTAGAACCACCATTGTGGGATATCAGGGTATTTGCGCATCAATTTAGTATGGATATCAGGCCGATTGTTTTTGGATGCTGCTACAGCACGCTGCCATATTTCCCTGCACCATAACAACGCATGTCATTTAAACTAACATCCATAATTGATGATCTTGCAAGAAAGCAGTAATGGAAGTCAAGTAATACAAAAATCAGAACTTACTTCCCATAGAATAGAGCGACATGGGTAATTGTAGAAGCAATGGTTGCAAATCCAAACCCATAAGTCAGAGCAAAAAACAAGCTCATATGTATTTGACCATTCTGATTGTAAGCAGCAAGATCCAGCTCAAATTTATTGTTCACAATCTGTGAAATATTATAGTTTTGACCTTGGGCTGTGAACAAATCCGAGCTGAAAATAGGAAAGGTCTTTGCATTGTACATGTTAGTGCCCCAATAAGCAAGAGGGACTGCAAAGTATACTACGAAGACATAACCAACCATGACATTCATAATGGCAAAGAATGGAGAAATAAGAGGACTGAACAAGAAGGCTGCGATGGTGCTCCAATCGAAACCAAAGGCACCTAGTCCGAGGCCATTCAAGCCAGAGCCAATCTGCTGTGCTGTGACAGAGTGAGGCCAAATCCAGCACACCCACGATACACTGGACAGGGTTGAGAATAGATAACCAGGGAATACATAGTAGCAAAAGCTGCAGGTCATGGCAATGAAGAAGAAGGTATTACGAGACATCCCCTTTCCATGGTCTTTCTCATGCAGTACCCTGCATGTCAAACACAGAACCTTCTCCATTACCAATTCTCACAGTATAATTAAATGAAAAGTAACTCAATAAGTGGACTGGCTAAATTTTTTTCTCAATTTCGTAAGAACTATTTTTCTGAATTTCACAAGGAAATATTATTAAATTTAACCACTTATTAAGTGGTAGATCCATTAACATGACTATGATTTACTTAAAACATTCCCAAGAAATATTGACATTTTATTATACCGGAACAGGGTCACCTGGACCAGCGTGCTTGGCCACCACATGTGTGCAGGTTCTACAACATACTTACGAAGCAGTCCAGCCCATCCATATCCTAAGACCTGATTCATCACAGCACAGTATCAAAAACTGGTAATTTACATCTATGTATTCACAAACACAGAAATGTAAATCACGTGTACTTAATAAAACATTAAAATTTGAATGATTTATATATGGCAGGATTTGTTAGGGGTTGACCATTAAGCTAAACATTTAAATTAAATTGATATAAGGTTTTATGTATATGAAACATGGAATTGCCTTTGCCCAGAAATTTGATGGCCAAAGTTTACAAAAGTATATATATTTTGTCTCTCTATTTTATTATTTCCCATTTAAATTCGTAAATCTCCTGAAAACACAAACCCTTCACCATTAAACCCACTAATCAATCCAAGCTCATACTCATTTAATCTAGATCACTCGATTAATAACTTCTTATGTGCAAATAATCCCAATAATATCATATAAATGATCGATTATTTACGGATAATGTCAAAAATAATAATTTCACTGCAAGCACTTCCCAATACCTGTGTTGTTATTATGATGAGCCAAGCTGCTAAAAAGGAGATATTCCTCCTGTAGAAGGCCTTAATGATGTTCACAATACCCACAGCGTAGGCAGATCCATTGCCGAAGGCATAGCCTGCACTGGCAAAGATTGTGATGAGGACGTGCTCTTTCATATTGAAGGGCCCTGGATTCAGAGACACCTCCTTCCCCAACACAGGCACTCTGAATTTCCGCTTTGGCAGAGCCGAGGCCATCAAACGCCCAAGGGGAAGGGCTGCCACCTGCACTGAAATCTGTGTGATGATAAGTGGTTCCTTCCTGTAACTGAAGAACTGGTTCAAAAAAGAGAGCAGCACGCATGAAAGCATCCCCAGAAACCACATTCGAAATGTCCATACAGGAATAGTTGGATCGTCTTCTGTACTCACTGTCAATGCCACCTGCTCCACCGGTGAATTCTCCTCCTCTTCCTCTTTACTCAATTCCAATGATGTGTCCATTGCCACTCTAATTCTCTACACTAACAGCAATAAATAGCTATTTAGACCTGATTAACCTGGCCTAAGGATAGGCTGAGATCTTTGTCTGTAACTGAGTTAAGCTATCCACTCCAGTTCATGTTTGAACTACATTCTTCTTCATCCCCTTTCTACATATACCTCTTGTATTTATATAATTTTGATCTGTTTTTTTTGGAGAAACTATCTTGACTAAAGGGATCAAATTGTATATCTTGATTGAAACGACCAACTGTGTATCTTGATTAAAACAATCAACATTTCAATCAAAGACAGAGACACATATGCTTGCAGACATATGAGATACCAAACAGGTCGACACCAGAAAGAGAAAGTGACAATAAAACTTGTGAATATTCTTTCTCTCTGGCCCTTTTTTCCTGCTGCTTCAGAAGAATAAACAAAACAAGTGAAATGGCCAACTTAAGAATACAGACTAGCGTCTGCTGGTTCACATTTGAAACCGGCTCTTGCAACAATCCAAGTTGCACCAATGCCGTGAATCCCTGTAGATTCCTTTAGCTAGTCAACGATTCCTCCGACCACAGAGTGGGTCTAGACGACTTTGAGTATTCCCTTTACCTAATTTTTTGAAGTCACAGAAGAAAAAGCTTTGGGATTTCCATCTCCATTAAATAATGAAAACTTAGTTATCAGCTTATGTGGACTAAATATCAACGTGTTAGCCATGCCATGTCATGGCCAAAGGCTGCGTGCCATGTGTCCCTCACAGCTGTATTCAGGCATGACTGCATACCTCATGCATGTGTGTTCCAAGACTGAGAGACTTAACCTTGAAACCAGGCCTACACATGGACATTAACGAGGCCTCACGTTGTCGGTAAGAAAGCCAAAGATACCTGAGTTGATATTTCATAATTCACAACTGTCAAAAGATTATTCAAAGTTATGAAGTGGGGTTCATGGTGAAAAAGGTATAGGAGAAGTTAACTCGGAGAGTTTATTCTAGGTGAAACAAA
Organism: Pinus taeda; assembly: GCA_000404065.3. Lineage (NCBI taxonomy): Eukaryota > Viridiplantae > Streptophyta > Pinopsida > Pinales > Pinaceae > Pinus > Pinus taeda. Next base: position 11,427 of record APFE031166932.1, on the reverse strand, counting down.
ATGATTTAATTAGTTAAATTAAAAACTTAACTATTCATTATGATATGGCAAAGTTGGTAGGTTGGTTGATATTTTGACGGGGTGAGATTAATAATGTTAAGTTAACCGGGAGAGTTTATTTTATGTGAAACAAAATGATTTAATTAGTCAAATTAACTATGGATTATGATATGTTTGTAGGTTGGTTGATATTTTGACTGGCTGAGATTAATAATGTTAAGTTAAGAGGGAGAGTTTATTTTATGTGAAACAAAATGATTTAATTAGTTAAATTAAAAAGTTAATTATTGATTAAGACTCTGCAAAGTTTGTTTGTTGGTTGATATTTTGAGTGGGTAAGATATTGTAAAGTTTGCCTTTTATCGATAGGAATCTCTACAAATTTGGACAGTGCCGAGCAGGCGTCTAATCAGTGGATAGCACGATACAATCGACCAACCTGAGCCTCTGATAGCGCGTATAGGAGATTATTGCATGACTGTGGATAGCGCCACGTCTCAGCCTTTCCACTTGTCCATCGGTGAGCTTCATGCTCGCATGCTGTTTTACATTCTACCTCCCGTCTAGCGACGTGTAGGTCCATCAAGGCATCATCAATTCTCTGGCTATGTTGTTTTGTGACTCTAAGCGTGGTTTGCCTTCCTCCAACTCCGCGCATCTCTGCGCGGGGGAGGTTTGTCAACTTTTCTGTCCATACTGCTCTCAGTTGGTCGCACTGAATCTGTGTTTCTTTTTAGAAGACTCTGGTATTTTTCTCAGTTATCTTTCCGAGAATCTCTTCTACTCAATTCCTAGTCCTGATTATCATTGTCCACTGATATAACCTTTGCTTACCTGAGTTACCATGACCCATCAAATTCTATTATTATCCGACTATGCTTGTGGAAAAAGGTGACGGACTATGCCTGTGGCGTCCTGCAGTGTTCTTTCTCTCGGTGGCAGCTCTGTGATAAAGTTAGTATTTTTTCGGTCAAATTTCTTAACAGTTTGTCTTTTTCCTTGTCATTTTTTAAATGGTTTTGGTCCTAGTAGTGTTAGGATAAAAATTGATTGTTTACTTATCAAAATAGTTGTAAGGAATCTGATAAAGGATGTCTCTGTGATGGTGCTACCATCATCCTGTTTATTTTTGAAAGAGCTAGTAAGATTTTGTAGCCATCTCTTTTGCTTCATTTCTAAAGGTTTTATTTTAAGTCTTAGACCTCTAGAGTGCCCTTTATGTTAGCTTTTCTTTCTTACTTACTGATTAAAAGGGTCAGTATTTGTTTCTTTTATCAAGTTTTGGTAAATCTTTTGTGCATGTCCCTCTCCCTTTTACCGGGCTCAAATTTTCGGTCTTTTTTCCTTATTTGGATCTGGGATCCTATAGTCAATTTGAAGCAATATTGTGTTATATCGAAACCCTGCTTAGATTTTAGCCTAAAAATAGGGCCTTGGTGGTGTAAGTGCAAACATTGTTATTGCTGTTGTATCATATTTCCGAGCCACACTTGATTCCCCCTTATCATTTCCTTCTTCCTCTCTCGATCCCCCTGGTTTTTCTGATACTGGATTTTCTTAGCTGATTACCCTCTTCTGTCAACCGGAATAGTCAGGACGTAAGATGGAGCGGGGTTTTCACTCCTTCCCCATAAATGGGTGTCATCGCTATTGATGTTTTCCTGTCCTTTCTACAGATTTGAATGTCAAATCCTTCCTTTTTGCTGTCAGTAGTGGGATTTTTTTGCTGATCCCTAGATTTTGTCAGAATTTGAATTTTTTCGTAGGCCGTCATACCCATATATTACCTCGAGGTTTATTTTCCGTATTGTTCGCACATTTGGTCGCTTTGTCGCTCCTCTTTTTAGTATTGACTGAACGACTTTTTGACTCCCGGCCTATCCTTTCCATTTATAACCTGGAGGTTTCCTTTCAGTACTATATTACTCTTTGGCCCTTCTGTCTCTTCCTCATTTAGTATAGTCAGTACTCTTTGACTCAATGGAGGCTTTTTCTGACGTGTCTGTCACGTCAGCCATGGTGCGGGCCACCATGGAAGCGGAGGAGAAAGAAATTTGGCAGACCGAACACCAAAGATGATTAGCAATCTTCCCTCGCCAATATTTTAATTCCCCATTCTCTGATTTCGGACCATGACCAAAAATGTGGTGGATCTGATATCCCGCCGCGCAAAAGGAACCAGCACCCTACTAAGTCCTCCCCCCCTACGACCATTAATCTAGATAGTTCCTTTCTATTGGACAAGATTGCCAGCCTTCAAAATCAAGCCCTGGTCAGTCATTGGCACTTCCCAGCGATGGAGGACAACAATATGAGATCTTGGTTAGGTTCTAAATGGAACTCTCTTCTGGGGTATATCCCGACCATTTTCCGGCTCATGAACAACTAGTACAATTTCCACTTTCTTAGTGATCATGATCTAAAATTAATCCTAGCCCTCCCTTGGGTTCATGACAAAAGTTTTCTTTCTCTGCATAAATGGTACATTGGCTTCAACTCTCTGCGAAGTACCCCATCAAACAACTTTATATGGGTGAAACTTCTGGGTCTTCCCATCGAACTGTGGACTAAGGAAACTTTATCTGATATAGGAAACACCATTGGGAGATTTATCTTTGTTGACCCTAAATGTCTCGGGGCAAAGGACAAAAGAGTCACCTGGATTTTAATCGAGAAGGAATATAAAGGAGGTTTTCCTAAGCATATTGACCTATCGTGGGGCGATTCTAACATTCAACAGAGATTGGATTGCTGGGGAGTACCATTCCGATGCTCTATTTGTCAAAAAAAGGTAATTTGAAAATGAATTGTCCTCGTCGTCCAGGTGGAAGACAAATGGGGAGGGACCATTATATAAAACCTTCTATCAACCTTTTGGGAATGAAAAGGGAAGTTCGACGGGGGAATAGAAATCAAGGCATTGGCGGGGATCCCAGAATTGGGAATACACGCCACTCCCCTGCATGGGGTTTTTCACCAGGTAGATCGTCAAGCCTTTCACTGAAGAGGACTCATTCCATAGAGCACTTCTGCCGGAACCTCAGTCCATTAAAGGAGAATATGACCATGCACAGATCATCATATAAGTCACGGTCCCCAGAACTGATAAGTCATTCTCCTTCTAAAAGACGGATGACTTTCTCAGCCAACCCTATGCCCCCTAAACCATTTCCAGATAAATTTTTACCTTCTCCTTCACCTATTACCCATCCATTCCTAGATATCCCATCCGCTTCTCACATCACTTATATTTCATCATCACCTCCATCTCCTGGAAAACCCAAATACGCATCTTTGGGGAATGCTTTGCCTCCTCCTCTCTCGACATCCCCCATACCAAACAAAGCCATCGCAGATTTAAAGGAAAGGCTCCACGTCTCTTTGTCACCCCCCTTAACTCTCCTACATCTTCTCCTACAAATTCCTTCGAATGTGATCTGGTTCTTCTTTTAAAGAGAGAATCCCTCAATCTTCATCCTCTCACTATTCACAAACCTCAAAAGTCTCCCGCTCCTTCAATCAGCCCTACCTCAACAGGGAATATCACTGTAAGAAGAAAGCAGAACAGGGGAAGCAGACACTTTCGTGGCAAAAAGGGTAGGTCAGATTTGAACATATAGGATCTCTAGTTGGTCGATATACCTATCATTGATCTCACTACAAAGGGGCCACTTAGAGCAAGCAAGCCTGGGGATATGACCAAATGATCAACATTCTCTCTATGAATATTAGAGGTCTAGGAGCGGACCCGAAATTTTTGGCTCTAAAGGACCTTTTTAAGTCCTCAAATTCAAAGATTCTACCTATGCAAGAGACTATGCACGGTTGCCAGGAAACCATATCTTATTTCAGACGCATGTTTTCCACCTAGCATATGGCTGCGACGGGTGCTTCTGGACTTTCAGGAGGCCTTGTGGTGTTGTGGGATCCGCTTTGGATTTCGACAGTGGTTTTCAAGTGTTTTGCTGGAATCCTCCTTCATGCCTATATTAGGGGCTGCCCTGGGCCGATCCACGTCCTAAATGTCTATGCCTCGCATAAGGAACGCCTTACCTTCTGGGATCGCTTTCTATCCTCGGAGATCTTGGATATGGATTCTCTACTAATTAGAGGGGACTTAAATTGCACTCTGAGCAATGACGAGATTTGGGGAAGGGGTAGGAAAAATGATCCGATGGGAGGTATTATTAGAGATGCTATCCTCCAGCACAATTTTGTTGATGTTTATCCTTTCATGATGGGCCCTACTTGGGATAATGGGAGATCGCAAGATGCATATCTGGCTAAGAGACTCTATTGTTTCCTTATCCATGACAGGTTGATTAATCGTTTAGGGATTCCCTCTTCGAAGATTATTCCGAGCTTCATCTCGGACGACAGACCTATTTCCATTAAATGGAATCACCGGGGCCTCAAGGATGGTTTTTCATTCAAGTTCAAGAGAGTTTGGTTAGAGGATGCACAGTTTAATAAACTTATACAGGATTTTTGGCTATCTTCTTCCTCTGAAGACCGATCTTGGCACACCCAATCCTTCTTGGATCGCTTGTCTACCCTCAAGAAATGTATAAAATAATGGTAGCGAGAAAAGATGATTTCTAATAAGGAAGCTCTCAAGGAGATAAATTGTAAACTTGAAAGATTATCGTTATGTATGAATGCAAACAATGTGTCTCTGGATATGAGAGCTCATATAAGGGAACTGGAGAGAAAAAAGCAAAACATTTTTGCTATTGAAGAGGCTACCTGGAGATTGAAGAGCAAATAAAACTAGTTTAAAGAGGGTGATAGAAATACAAAATTTTTCCACAGATACGCAAACAAAAGATGGGAATTAAATGCAATTTGGGAGATAAAAAATGAGGAGGGAATCTCAATGGTGTCACAGGAAGATATCACAAAGGAGGCATTAAAGTATTTTCAAAAAGCATACAGTAGGAATAGGGGTAGAGATTTCGAAGACATCTTATGGGGTATAGAACGCTATCCAATAATGTTTGATGAGGTGCAGAATGAACTACTATTTGCCAAGGTCACTAAGGAGGAACTCATGTCGATAATGAAATCTTTTAGAAAGGACAAAATTCCAGGCTCTGATGGATGGACAATTGATTTTTTCATTCACTTTTATGACCTGTTTAATTCTGACCTTCTGGAAATGGTGGAGGAGGCCAGGATAAAGGACAACATCAATCATATTATATCCTCCACTTTCATCGCTCTAATTCCAGAAAAGAAGGTTTCTCTCACCTTCATGGACTTCGCACCCATCTCTCTTTGTAATACCCTCTATAAGATAATATCCAAACTCATCGCTGACAGGATGAGAAATATTTTGTCAACCCATTTTTCCCAAGAGCAGCATAGTTTCCTTAAGGGTAGGAACATTCTAGAGGCTGTTGCTCTTACTCAATAATGCCTACACTCCATGCACACAAAAAAAAGTTGATGCAACTTCTTTGAAATTAGATCTCAAGAAAGCATATGACTGCATTGATTGGGGTTTCTTAAGGTGTCTCCTTACCAAAATTGGCCTCAATAACAAATGCTCTAATTAGATAATGGCCTGCATTGAAAATTTAAACTATGTTATTAATATCAATTATACCCCATCTTCTTTCTTTCCTGCCGCCAGGGGCCTGAGGTAGGGATGTTCACTGTCCCCTCTCCTTTTTGTTCTGGTCATGGACTCCTTAAGTCTTCATATAAAAAGGGTCGTCAGAGAAAAGAGATGTCGTCCTCTGGCAATCAGCCGGGATATTTCTATTTCACACAACTTGTTTGTAGATGACATCCTACTTTCAGTGATGCTTTGTCGGGCCTCATGGACCTATTTGCATAACATATTAGGAAAGTTCCAAAGAGCTACAGGGCTATGTATAAATGATGACAATTCATCATTCCATCTGGAGGATGTTAATACGAAACTCATTGTTCATCTGGTACAACTCTTCAATATAAAAGAAAAACCTCTTAAAGATGGCCTGAAATGACTTGGATTTCATTTAAAACCTGTGGGCTACACATATGCAAATTGGATGCAGATCCATGACTGATACTTCCTGAGAATAGCTAGATGGGAATTTAAATGTCTTTCAATGGCTGGGAGGGCAATTTTAACTCAAGCAGTTCTGGTCCAATTAATGGTCTACTGGGCCCATTTATTTTTCATTCCTATAAATATAATCCACAAACTAAACAATTTAACCACAAATTTTATCTTGGGGGGGGGGGGGGGGGAGACAAAGGAGAGAAGAAGATTCCACCTTACTAAACTCTCAAATTTGACTCATCCAAAGAAGATGGGGGGATGGGGAATCATAGACCTCCAAAATTTTGGCTTAGCTCTTCTATGCAAATCTTTATGGAAAGGAGTTTTAGGAGATTGTCTTTGGAGCAATGCCATCAAATCGAAATATATAGATAGCAGAGACATATCCTTCTGGTACAGAAAAGGGACAATAGGAACTCCCTAGGGATCAGCCATATGGAGGAACTTTTGAAAAATTGAACATTTTTTTCTTCAAAATATGGTATGGAGTTTTCAAACGGGGAAAAATATCATTATTGGACTTGATCCCATAGTGGAAGGAGATGAACAAATTTCCTTCCCTCAGCAGTTACTTCAAGTCTTATAGCAAAAAGGGATCTTCTATTGGGAGCAGACCATTGATATATGGCTAAGATCTCTTCTAATCTGGAAATCGGCCTCGATGCTGGATCTCAATGGTGATCTTGGTCTCAAATGGAATCAGATTTCTTGGTTTATGAGGAATAGGGTAATCTACATATCTGAGGTGGAGGATAAACTCATTTGGAAGGGGTATAGGGGAAGGTCGAATGTTTATGTCAAAGATATCTATTTAGTTCTACAAAAGGACAATCCCACACAACAGGATAACATCTTCCCTACTATCTTTTGGAAATCTGGATGTCCTTATAAGATAATCATATTTTCATGGCTTGTTTTCCATAATAAGAACCTTACGTGAGATAAGCTTCAAAAAAGAAACTGGAGCGGGCCTGTTATCTGTCCCATTTGCAAAACTGAAGAAGAAAACAACTTGCACATTTTCCTAAACTATCTTCAAATGCAGGGGTTATGGAAGAATTTGGCAGACCATTTCGGTTTGTGTTTGGTTTCCTTTATCTCTCTTAAAGAAGATTTTGAATGGTGGAGCAACTGAAATCATTCTGGAGGCCTATTTCGCTAATTACCCTTTGGGCTATCTGGAAATGGAGGAACAGGGTCCTTTTTCGAAACAACAAAGAAAATTTTAACTCAGTTTTTGGAATCATTCTCTCACAGTGCTACTCTGGTCATTCCTCCATTTCCCTTTAGTGATTTGAAATGTTGAAGGCAAAAAATCTTGATCCGACAAGCATACCTCAAGCTTATTTTGATGGGGCAGCTCAAAATGGTATATGTGCTTGTGGTGTCTTTATTATTACAATGGAGAACCAACATATTGGCATTTTTTGGAACGATGGGAAAGGGTCAAACAACAAAGCAGAGGCAATGGCATTGGTTGGTCTCCTTATGTTTTATGACTATCTAAACATTCAGGTCTTGCAAATTTTTGGAGATCCTAAGGTCATTATTGACCATGTGAAGTCAATTCACTCCCTAAAAAACCACAATCTTTCTGGGTGGCTGAATAGAATTGACTCTATCTGGAAATCTCAAAAGGACTATACTATCAGCCATATCGACAGAGCAAAAAACAAAGAAGTAGATTCTCTGTCAAAAAAAGGTCCTTCTTCACAAAACGAATACTGGAAGATGAGCATAACAGTGGGGGATGAATTGCACCAAATCCAGGATTTCATATTGCCAGGTACTTAATCCTCTTTCATCTCTCTTCCATTTTGGTATGTATCAAGTACCCCATTTTTCTCTTTTGGTTGCTCTTGATTTTTCTGATCTTGCACTATTTCGTTGATACTTTCTATTTCTCCATATATCCTGCATATTTTTGATGAGGTTTTGAGTTTATGGCTTCGATTTTGTTTCCTACTGAATTGGATTTGTTGCCTATTTGAGCTTCCCCTATATGTTATCATATCCACCAGATGATGTACTGTTATCTCTTTTTGACATGAATAGTAATCTAGTTTTTTTGGTACTGAAAAAAAAGATATTGCAAAGTTTGTTGGCTGGTTGATATTTTGAGTGGGTAAGATTTATAAGGTTAATGTTAATTAATTAAATAGATTTTTGTATTAAAGTATTTTATATTTTTATTAATGTTAAAAAGAAATGATATATGGTTAAATAAAGAATAAATATTATTATTTTTTTATTAATGTTAAAAAAATGAATATTATTAAATAATTAATAGATTTGTCGTGATTTCATGTGTAAATTCGGTGTTAGATAATTCTAAATAGGAGGTGTGTCTCTTGTCCCACAAATTAAGGAAATCTTATACAACAATTTGGTCTTAGTTTTACCATAACCCTAAAATTAGGGTTATATTATTATTTTAAACCACATCAATTTTAATGAATATATTAATCATTATCTTTATTATTAAAATATATATACTTAAAAATATAACTAACTTAAAATACAACTTTCTTATATTTAAAAAGAATATATAACATACTTAAAAATATAAATATAAGTACATAATATATAATACATATACATATGATAATGATTAATGTCCACTAAGACCAATGCGGTCTATCGGACCTCAAGAAGAAGAAGAATCTAACTTTAATTCTTTAGAATCTTATTTCTATGCTCAAAAAGAAGGGAAAGAAGTGCACCAAGATCACTATAGTTGGGCTGACTTAAGAAGTCAAGAAGACTGGAAGTGTGATAGATGTTAGGGAAATGAGAGAGGATGTGAGTAAGGGCCAGATAATCTAAAAGAAAGGGTTTCTCATCCTCCACCCTCTTAGTATCACAAAGCTGACAAATTCAATCATCCCAGGGAGTCTTGGGAGTAGACCACCACTTGGTTTCACTTTGGAGCTCACAAGAATTAGTTCTAATCTTAGCAATGTTCATCTTTTTCTTTGAGTTGGTCAAAACAAAAAGATAATTTTGGTTCTCAAGGGTGGGATTGATCACCTCCTTATAATATCTTAGCTTCCTTTTACCCTCCATCTCTATATCATCCCATAGCCTATCCTTAAATTTGGAGGTGATAGTATTTTTGACACTAACCTTGCTTCAGGATGATCTCCTCATTTATCCCCCAATGGTTAAGCCAAGATTGGGCATCCTTATGCCACCCACGCTTCAGGTGAAGATGAGGGTTTTGACTAAAGTTAGAAGCAATTTTAGGAATCCTCTTGGATTCCATGTTGTGAAGCTTCTTCTTATACATTAGATACATAAACATAGCCCTAAGGGGAGAGGCCATCTTTGATCAGGAGGTAGGATAGGGGGTATTTCCCTTGATCTTGAGATTCTAGGTTATGAATTGTTTTTGAATCATCTCAATCTTTCTCCACGACTCTCTAGATATACTGTAACCCCAGACTTCACAATCATATAGGACAACAGGGGTGACAAGGGTCTTAAAGAGGAACCTTTTTTTACTCCAAATACAAATATCGATAACCTTACAATTGTTTCCAAGCTCATAATAAGCTTTCTAGCCTCCAATAATCCTTTTCTTAATGTTTTAATTCCAGTTGAGTTGATAAGGAATGTCAATACCCAAATATTTATAAGAAGAGACATGTTCCAAGCAATTGTTATCATAAACGAAATTTCCATGGGTGATCTTTTTGGATTTAATTATCATGATTTTAGCCTTGTTGGTATTAACTGTCGTACAAATCTTAGAGCAATAGTCAAGAAGAGGCTTAAGTTTCTTTTCCAGGTCGTCATGGTTTCTAGCAAGAAGAACAATATCATCGACGTAGAGGAGATGAGTAATGATAATACCAGCAAGCTCAATGCCCTTACACCCTGTGATTTCCAAAAACTCCTCTAGCTTATCGATATAAATACCAAAAGGGGTGGGGGAAAGGGGACACCCTTGTTTAACCTTGATGTTGCATTTAATATCTTTAGACGACCCTTTGTTGGTCTTAGGCTTGGCAACAACCGCCTCGTAGAGGCAAATCATAACAAACTTCAACTCAAGAGGAATCATTATCTTATCAAGTCTTTTCCAAAGCTTATCTTGAGGAATAGTGTCAAAGGATTTTCTAAAGTCCACAAAGCAACAAAAGAGATCAACTTTACTATTGCAACATTCCTCGCCAATGATCCTGAGAGCGACAAGATGGTCGATAGTCGAGTAGTATGTCCTAAAACCAACTTTCCCTTTTGCGCTTTTACCATGGCTTTCAAGCAAATGGCTAATCTTCTTCTCCAAAATGAGACCATTAAGCTTGGCTAAGATGTGGTTAATCATAATGGTCCTGTAGTTAGAGGGAAAAATTTTGTCTCCATTTTTAAAGATAGGCACAATAAGGCTTTGCATCCAAAGGTTAGGGAAGCCATGCTTTACAACCAAATTGAGAAGCTTGTGGAGATGAATGAGGATAGATCTTCTCAGCTTTAAGATCTTAACTTGGTATCCTTCAATATCCTTAGCTTTCCCCCTAGTGAGCTTATTAATCCCAGACTCAACTTCCTCAAAAGAAAATATATCTTCCTTAATAGGAGTGCTAACAATGTTGTCTAAGGTGTTCAAGGAGGCATACAACTTGTTAATATAGATGCCTCACTTTTCTAAGGGGATCGAATGATATTTTTAGATTTATGAACAAACACATTTCGCCAAAACTTATGGGTGCAACTTTAGAAAGGTGAATAAGATGCTCTTGTCTCTTATTAATATATGATCACTTCTTCTCTTTAATGAGGGTTTTTTATATAGTAATATTTCAGAGCTTTACAGTTTCGTTAGGAGCATCTCGAATAGTTTTCCTGGCAGATTTTTTTCTAAAGTCCATAAAGCAACAAAAGGGACCAGCTTTACTATTGTGATATTCCTCGACAATGATCTTGAGAGTGAAAATATGGTTGATAATCGAGTGGTATCTCCTAAAACCAGCTTGGCCTTTAGCTCTTTTACTATGGCTTTCAAACAATCGCTAATCTTATCCAAAAGGAGACCATAAAGCTTGGCTAAGATGTGGCTAATCATAATGGTCCTATAGTTAGAGGGAACAATTTTGTCTCAATTTTTAAACATAAGCACAATAAGGGTTCGCGTCCAAAGCTTAAGAAAGCATACTTTACAACCAAATTGAGAAGTTTGTGGAGATGAGAAATGAGGATAGATCTTCCAAACTTTAAGATCTTACCTTAGTATCCTTCAATATCTTTAGCTTCCCCTTAACCAACTTATTAATCTTTTACTCAACATCTTCAAAAAAATTTATCTTATTTAAGAAAAATACTAACAATGTTTTCTACATGATATTGAAAAACTCATTTATCAAAATAAAAAA
>APFE031166926.1:0-19681 GCA_000404065.3 Pinus taeda | reverse complement strand
GTGAATTTGACAAATTCATTTCTACATAGTTTTGATCAATGTCGAATTTCGGGTATATTTGTGCAAAAGGAGGAAAAGTTCCAAATTCCATAGCAAATTCATGGTGAATTTGTTCCTAAAAAAATTGAGAGAATGATTAAGGTCATCAATATGCAAGTTAGAAAACCAAAATTTAGTTTTAGAAGATGATTTTAAGCATTCCATAGCGATTTCATAGTTTCAAGTATCTAATGACTAAGATCACCTCTAATTAGGGGATCAATAGTCCAGAATCATCCTAGGATATGACCAAGTTCATAGTTTTTGGAGGTTGGCCAAATGCTCATAGTTCTTAGAGTTGGTAGAAAAGGATATTAGTGAATTAAGTATAGGACTAAAGAAAAAAACATCCATCTCCAAAATCAATTAAATTTTATATTTAATGGACATGTCTAATCAAATTATTTATGGGGACCAACAAAAGAAAAATAGCTCTTAGGATTTTTAATGGAATACTTTCGCCAATCCTTAAATAAGAAATTTGGATTTTGGTGAAATCAAAAAAGGAAAAATGGGATACCTTTTACAAAATCATTAATGGGGCCTTTTGGCAAAATCGTCAACGGGTTGATGAAGTCCTTTGACAGAAATCATCCATGAATATTTTCAATGAAATCACCAATGTGTCAATGAAGGATCATGTTGATACCCAATGACCTCTCCTTTTTAGTGCTTGGTATGGTTGATTCCCAAGCATATAAGTGATGATGTGGAAGAGTACATGTTTTGATAAAAATGATGAAAATATGGTAGTATGCTGATGATGTGGCATGGCCACATAGCATGGTAGTAGGAGCAACCATGACCAAGGTGGATCTGCGTTATTTCATTCTTATTGTACAAAAACAAGAGTGATATTACATGTATAAATAATTAATCTACTCTACAGTAGCAGGGATGGGAGCACATCAGTGAGCGAACATCACAACTTATCACAATTCTCATTTTATTTATTAGATACACAGTAGACTCTGTGTTGACCATAACATAGAACATGAAACAGTGGTAGTCGATGTGATGGTTTGGTAGGGTAGAGATTAAGTTCTGAAGGGCTTCTGGTTTTCGTACTCGAGGTTGGATCCCACATCCATGCCCAGCATGTTGTAGTATCTCTGATAGAACCCGATGTGCCCTTGTTGCATGTCGCTTATTGTGCCTGTGCTGCATTCCGGCCCACTGTTTACAATGTATGTCACCATTCCATATCCCGCCACTCTCCCAGCAGCACTACTGGTGTCTGACAGACTCCATCTTCCCAGTATCAAGTCATGGCAAGAAGGCTTTAGATATTGCGCCGTCATCCAAAACCAAACCATCATCTTAAACGAGACCATCAATATTTTCAAACTAGATTAACAGAATATGATAAGTAAAGTTATTAGTCCATATATCTTTGATTCTGTTTTCAACAATTTTTTCTTAGTTTTAGAGTACATTGAATTGCATGGATATAATCAGATTCAGTTATACCTATTTTTTCATAAAAATATCAAATGTATATGTCTCATCATGTTGCGCTCAGTGGTGGAATAGTTCTTCTCATCCTTGGATAACCTCCTACTTGCGAATGCTATAGGATGGTCCAATTCTCCTCCGCTAGCCTGTGTCAGTACTACTCCCAGTGCTATACATGACGCATATACATGTACATGAAACTCCTTCTTCCAATTTGGGAAGACTAAAATTGACGTGGTGACCATTTTTCCCTTCAGCACATCCAAGATTTTATGATAGCTCTCGTTCCAACATAACATGACATCATTTTTCAACAACTTCTCCATAGGCACGGTGATCTAGGCATAGCCCTTGATAAACTTCTTGTAGTATCGAGTATGTCCTAAGGTTGCACACAACTATTTAACACTCCTCGACACCTCCAAGTTAATTATCACTGCGATCTTCGCGGGATCTACCATCAATACCTGTCTGCATACCACATGACCCAGAGAAATACACGCACACGACCCAGAGAAGATACACCCAAGTATACTGTAAGAAATCATTAATAAATGTAAGCACATACCTTGATTTGTTGATGGAAGGATGAGGAAAAGGCCCCATGAGATCACTATCGATCAGAACTAGAGGAGAGGATGCTCTGTGAGTCTTTCTGGTGTCAAACGTTTCTCTAGGATGTTTTCCAAGGACACACCCTTCACAAACTCCTTTGGAGAAACTGATATTTGGCAAGCCTTCCACCATCTTATGGTTGCTTAGCTACTGCATATACCTATAATTTAAGTGACCAAACCTCTCGTTCCAAAGCCTACTACTATCATCAGCATGTGTAAGAAATAAGGAGGATTCAGATTCAATAAATTCAGAAAATGTATATAGTTTAGCTCCAGTTTTTACCTCATCGGTTGCAATTTTGGAGCTGCTATGTAGGTCATATATGTTCATTACATCTAGAGTGAATTCCACTCTCTTTCCAGTGCTGGAATGAGTGATCTGATAAACTAAGAGTAGGTTTACCGAAAGTTTTGGAACATAAAGCACATCTTCAAAGCTTCCTTGTAAAAGTTCCACTCTACCTTTTCTGGTGACCTTAATAGGTGAGTCATCTCCCATGAGGATGGGAGGTCCTTTGCATACATCCAAAGAGGAATAGACCTCCTTTGCAGCAACCATATGATGTGATGCACCAGAATCTATAATCCATGCATCAAGGGAAGAGTTAATTGCAACTAAAGCACGAAAACCGTTACCTTTCCCGTGTGGCGGATCCTCATTTTTCTTCATGGCGCCCTGAGGGATGTGGTCCCCAAGGTTGTGCTTCTAAGGATTTTTTCCATTTGGTCAATTTGTTTCTTCATGCAAGAGGATTCTGGATGAATCCTCGCTGAAAGTAGGTGCATTTGTCTCCTTTCTTCCCTTTCTCATTTCTGGAGCCGCTTCCCTTTCTCATTTCTAGAGCCAGAGGAGTCATTGAAGGGCTTGGTGTACCCTTCCTTCTTTGGATCGGAATGCGCTTTTCCCTTGTCTTTTTGCTGGTGATTTTTCTGATTTGAATTAGATTTGTGATTTTAATTGTGGCTGTCATCATGCACAACAAGTGCATGCGCTTTTGGAGGTTTGATTTTCCCCATGCCAATGAGTTTATCTTGCTCAAAAGTGAGGGACTCCATGTACTCTCTGAGAGAAGGCATAGTGTAGGATTTACTTGTTGTGAGCCTTACTGAATGAAATGTAAACACAAAGACGGAGTATTCTGGTCCGAGCTTTGACATGATAGAGAGAACTTGGCAACTCTCCTCCTTGGATTTGTCAATTCCACAACCCTTGAGTTGCAGCAATAGATCATTATATTTGGTGAAGAAGTCTTGAATTCTGTCATAGTTCTATGGATCCAATGGGAGCATCTCCACTTCGAGCAGATGTCCTTTCATCTCATCTTGTTTACCATAGAGTTCTTCAACCTTTTTCCAAATCTCATTGGGAGTACTGCAGGCAGATATATGAAACTACAACTCTGGGGAGATGCACATACATATGGATCCATGGGCCTCATCCATGTAGTTGAGGTACTTGGATTTCTATATGGCTGAAGTGGGTTCCACTTCTGCAGCCATGGTAATCATGTACAACCCTTTCTGATGAAGGTATCAAGCCATTTGGTCCTTCCATTCGTGATAGGTGTACAGTGTTAGGATTGATGCTTTGGGAAACTCCATTTTTCTGTCGATCTTCGATCTCGAAGCTATAATACGTGCAAAATAAAGTACTGATACGCCTTTTATCTAGCAACTTGTGGGCTCTGATACCATGTAAATGTGTTATAAAACCTACACAGATGAATCTAGCTAGTAAAGGTTGAAAACATAGCTTTGCAGAGCAAAAACACTAAAAGAAAGTTGAAAGAACAAAAAGAATTATTGATATTCAGAAAATAGGTTATAATTCTCATGATATAGCATCACTAGGTGAAGATCCCAAGGTAATGCACCATAGTGGTGATCAATGAGAGGACTCGACACCTACAGCAAGTTCCGGAGAGAATTAGCCAGTTGAGGAATGAAAGGAGGAGAAAATTAGTGAGTAAATCATGCAGAAAGGATCTTGCATGTAGTCCCATGCATGCATGGACAATCAAAGGCACCAATCTAGTGAAGATTCCATTTTTGAAGCCTTGCATTTCAGTGAATGCTCTAACTAAGTGTTTGCATGTGCTAGTGATGAAGGTCCTAGGTGTGTAGTATCTCCAACAAGGATCATGTGGATCACAAGCAATTTGGGAAAAATTGAATTGTTCTAAAAGAACATAGGCACATTCTTCATTTTGTTTTTCCATATCCTGGTAGATATGTTGACCAGCACATTCGTATGCCAACTAAGCCCCTCTAGAGTAACATGAATCAGCTCCTCATTTTCTGGAGATTTGAGGACTTGCATGGTCAACTCTCTAGCACACCAATCAAGCCCAGACCAAAGGAAAGGGGAGAAACAAAAATGCGTTGTTGGTGTTAGAATGATAAGGGAAAATTTGAAATCCCGATCGCTTTTGGCATGGACACCAATCTTCTATAGATATCCTCCAAGGATTTACTGTTAGAACTTTGTTGATTTTGTCTGTCCATTGTCTCTGAATTTGAAAGTATAATACTTAACAAACAAACCCAAGCGCCTCTGAATTTGAAAGTATAATAGTTCACAAACAAAGCAAGGCGCCCTTCAGAAGCCAATGCCAAAATCCTCATCTCATTATTCAAGATCTACTCACAACCTCACTGCCTGGAGCAAGAATAGCAACCCTTTCATCCTAAATGTTTATGATCTATCAAGAATAGATATGTGTATCCCTTAAACTGTAATTCCTAACATAAAAAGGCAGTGACCTTTCACCCAACGATGTTTTTGGAAACTTTTTTCATTGGTTAACATATTAAATTGAAGTCAAAATCGTTATTAAAATTTCATTAATTTCACTAACAACTATCTTAGATAGTGTGCATTGGATATAAAATTATTTTGACTTAATCTCATCATAGATAATGTGTATGATGAATCAAGCATAGATCTAGATGAATAGTAATAATGGTCAAAAATAAATATACTATAAATAAAATATACTTTAATAAGTTAATAATTTTCTCTAACAAACATATTCTATATAAATTATCATAATAAATCATTATAATTCTTTATAAGTTATCATAATTCTTTAATTTTTACCGATTTTCAATTTATAAAAGCTTTAACTAAATACCTTAAAAGTAAATTATTTATAAAAACATTAATATATATTCTTATAATATTATTATATAATAATATATATATATAATTATATATATATATCACAAATGGAAAACCTATTACGATTTAATCGTCAAGCCAATACCTAGAATAAGGAGTTAAACTTTCATTCATGTTAAATGCCTCTAGCTATTGGGTGGTTAACCTATCTCCATACATTAGAGGAAGAAAAACTTTTAGGCAAGAAAAAATAATTTTATGGCCCACTCTAGGCCAAAATAAATAAATAAATAAACACTTATACATCATTAAAACTAGTTTTTTTAAAAGAAACATTATATTTCTATTAAAATTTATGTTTTTGAATGAAAATTGCTTTGACAATTTATGTTTAAACAATTTTAGTTAATTATGAAAAAAAAATAATAATAAAAACACATTTATTCAAAAATACTGCTAAAAATTAGATTTTGAAGTAGCCTTAAGTGTTAGCTCAATTGGTTGAGTCCCCATTGTTGAAGCACAGTTGTTATTGAGAGGTCATAAAACTCAGTAGTTGAGCCTGCAAGAAGTGATCCCTTTGGGTGGATCTTCTTGTTACATATAGTTTGTGGATGTAGTGATCACCGATTTTTAGGTCCCTAACCACATAGAAAAAAAGCGAATAATAAAACATTTTAAATTTATTTATATATTAAATATATAATAATATTTTAATAGAAAATTAACCTTACAAATTGTGTATCGCTGATTTTAGGACATTTTATAAAATTTTATTCGTTATAAGTATGGTGTAGTCTAACTTACAGACGAAATGACCTTTTTCATGACATTTTTTTCTAATTAATTTTAACCAATATCCAATAGAGGTTTTTAAAAACATGAGTTTAAATTGTTTAATATGTAAAATTCGAGTGCCCCAGGGGTTTTGAGGGTGCTACATCCATTTATGCATTCAAAAATGAATTTTAAACAACAAAAAATCACATTATTTCTTGAAATTGTTTTTCTGAATTTCGGTGAAAAAGTCTATTTCGTCTATAAGTTAGACTATGCCATAAGTTAGTATTCAAAAATCCCTTAATCGGGGTAATTATCTTGAAAGTAAAAAATAAATTAGGAGGGACACCTGTTACCTTGCTACCTCCCAAGGCATTTAATAAAGGCGGGGGAGGAGGGCGAAGGGAGTGGAATGGCTTGCCCCTCCCATTTAGAGTGCACGCTACACTTAAGTTCACACAAGTATCTAACTTGGGTATTCTATGGGTCCCTATGTTTTATGGCGATTAATATAGATTTATATTTAAGCTGCAAGGATTTTGTCTCCTGCTTGCATGTGAAAGTACACTTTCCCTGACACAGTGCGGTAACTCCAGCTGTCGAGTGGAAGTTGATAGATATATGGGAAGATGTTATATTTTTTCCAGATGGGGTATCATTATTCTGTAGAGAATGCGGTGGTAAACTTTTAGCTAAAGAAAGTTGCTATACATTACTAAAGGGGGTAACCAAAGTGAAACATTCGGGGTATGATGCTAGTTGGAGAATTTACACTCAGGATGTGATGAAACCTTGGTGGAGGTCGCCTTGTGAGGTTTGTTTCTAGTTAGGGAGGTCGGCACAAAAAAATCATTACAACTCTTTAGTGTGTGTTATCAACATGTTTTGGAGGGCTAGCGCTTAACTACTCTAGTAATCTTTATTTTCTTGTTCTTCATTGTTTTGTTGGGGTTAGATAAGGGGTGGTCTTGGGTAGGAAATTTTTTCTCTGGATTCTTTTCCTTAGCAGGGTTTTGTTTTTGTCTTGGTGAATTCGGCTTACATACTGCAAGTAGAATTTTCCTCGTGTGTCATTTTGGTTAGTTTATGCATCCCCCCTTCTGCCTTTGTTTGGACCAACTTTGTCCTTTTGGGAAGGTCAATAGGTGTTATGATAATCAGCTCACCTTGTCTATTTAGGGATTTGGTAGTATTGTCTTTCTTGTGTTGCTGAAAAGGTATTTTTGTTGGGTTGTGAATTAGACCCCTTCTTACATAAGGTTTGGGGTCCTTCAGTGTTGGTTAGAAATTACTAGAACTAGTTTAGGGAAAAAATTTCACTATTATCCATGACTAAACAATGCATAAGATGTAGGTAAGGGCCTACAAGTTGATGGGGGCAGGGCTAGCCTAGACAATAGTGAGCCCAATCTCAAGCTCAAGTGGCCACATCCTAATATATATCTATAACCCTCTCTCGCACCAAAATAGAGATTCAACAGTTAGAGGAACAAATGACCCAAGAATATCAGACATTTTTAAATGCATAATTAATTCACTTGGATTAGTAACCTTAGCAACACCAAGGGACAAAGAAACTAGCACTTCCAATCAATTGGTCTACATTGGAAACTAAAGACCCTCGTTGACTACATTTTGAAGGAGAAACATGAAGACGAGAATGACATCATATAATCCTTGAGTGCTATTCAGAGGATCTAGTTCCACCATTGTTACTTCTTAGAACATTTGGATGCTCACATTGTCCGCTTGGAGAGTCATCTCGAATGTGAATCTAAGCCACCTACACTAGCAAGCACTAGTGCTTAGGATCCTATGCTTGTGATGTTGCGTAATTGATAATCTTCTTCTTGTGTTTTTACATTTCTAGTTGATGTTCCAAAGCATATGTTTGTTATATTTAGGTTTAGTTTGTGTTAATGTTTTTATATTCTCATGGATCCTAGCCAAGTTTTATTATGGCTTGAGGCTAGGCTTTCTATTTTGCTAAGTAATAGCCTCTAAATTTGTATTAGTGATGTACTCTAACATATGAAGGTAATAAAATATAAAATTGCAAAAAAAAAAAAAATACCTGAAAATAAATATGTATTATATATTTGTTTTAGCAAAACATCCCCAAAACTTTAACAACTAGCAATATCACATCTATAAAGTGTTAAATAGAATTAAGGTACCATGACAAGCATATAACTCATTAAAAGAAAATTTTTCTATATATTAGTGTTCTTAAATTTAGATCAAGTTGATATAGGATTAGTCAACTTGGTTGAGTTGACCATCACCCATATTGACCTGATTAATGGATCAATTTAGAGAAACAGACAAATTTAGTTCTAAATCAGCTTTACAGGGTTGAATTTGTACCTACTTGATCAAGTAGCTGTTAGACTCCATTATGGTTAACTAAGAATATAAAATTCAATTTCATCTTATTAAAAAAACTAAAAGAATTCTAACCCTTAAACCCCATTAACATCTTGCCTTGGAGGACCCTCATTTTGCCTCAAATAGTTTGACCAAAAGTGAAAGAAATTAATGGTAATATTATGTAAAATTTGGCATTTCATTTTATCTTCCCTTGTTAGCATTTTACTTAAAAATTTAACAATGTCATTAATTATTTTGGGATGTTTCACAATGTTTCTAAACACATAATAATACACAATAAAAAAATATAATTTCACATTCCATTCAAAATGAAATAGACATAATGGATTTCAATATTTCAATATTGGTAGGATTGCAAAATTTTAATGCATTCTATCACATATGAGAGTTTGAGATTTAATCAAGAGAATCGGTCTGTTTATGTACCTCTATGTGGGTGGTATTTACTATTGAACTCCTCGATCATGGCCTTAGCATAAATGTACCCTTTACTCAAGCTGAAATCATTAATTAGGCATGTTAAACATTTGCTACCATATTATAAGGTTTGGATTGGGCAATTTCATCAAATAAGATGGTGTTGTTTGAAGCCCCTAAAGGATTGATGTAGAGAAAAGGGTGATACTAATGATGAGGATCCAAAATATAAGGATGGAGGGACATTACATCTCATTTAAATGTTCATGCGTGTATATTTATAATTATTTCTTTTAAAATTGCAATGTTTTTTTGTGATCACAGTATGGAATCTTTAAATTGTATTTTTCACTAAAATTTAAATTTTTTATGTATTTTTTAATAAACCTAGTCATTGAACTGAAATTATTCCAAGTCAAATTTGAAGTGGACCCTCAACCAATTTCATGTCCAAGTCTAATTGACCCTTGGCCAATTCTAACTTCAATTTTGAGTTTTAGAACATTACCATACATATAGGATAAAACTTAATTATAAAATACAAGGTGCATAGTAAAGACAATAACTTAATTAAGTGTTTAATGAGGTGAAATGTGACCATTGGACAACATTACACTTCTCCCTTAATGATGTCTAGAAGAATAAACACATTTGGAGGAATGTGTCAATATCGACATTACCCCGAAAGGAAAACTTCCTTCATCCCCAATAAAATGGAAGATGAACAAAATTCTACCTCACTAAGTATTTTATGATGATAACTACAACGCATTATTTAATTAGGAAATATTCCAAGGCAATGACACAACATGTTATCACTCAAAATTTTACCTAGATGTGTAAAGGAAAATCTCGAAGTAACATTGAACCAATTTTGGACTAGAAGTTGGCCCTTACAGTTAGAGGGGTCTCCCTCTATGAATCAACTACCTAATGTCACTTTGGAAACTATTCATGTAATCAACAAAATGGTTAGACCTTCAATAGCTTAAGGGTTTTGAAAGTGTAGTTTGGTAGAGTGGACAAAACCATTAGGCAATGGAGTAATTACTAAGAAGTTAGCTATATTATTAAGGATTGACAAAGGCAAGGTAAATAGCCTATCTCAGACACTTAGATCATCATAGTAAATGTAGGCAAAAAAAAATAAACAACCCATTGCATTAGAGTACCTAACAATGAATAACTTCTAATACAACTTTAAAAAGTAATAATAAAAGAGTATTTGAAAACTATAAAATCAAAGCATCAAAGAATGGATAAATTCTAAATCATTTAATCTTATTCAACTACTGAAGACAACATTCAAAGAATAATAGAGAAAGGATATACAATCACATGTAGAAGACACTGGACATTGTTATCACAAGAATGTTTGGATTTTCGGATCAAATTCTTTTGGTCTTGGTAAAATTTTTATTAATCTAAAAAAAACAAGGTACACAAAAGTATTTTCTCTACTCAAACTTCCCTCTCCACTATTAAGAAAAATGATACTTTATATAGTTTTACAAAAATGACTTAGCCCTATTTTTGTCGAAAACAAAAACTGCCAAATAATTCAAAATTAAGAATGAATCTGGGATTGTCGCATAATGTCTTGGAATTTTGAAGTTGTTGGAGTTTGATTACTTTGATTTAGGATCTTTGGCCTGATCCTTCTCCTTGGAATCTCGGGGCAATATTTTTCATATTGAACTTCTGCCATCTATGTATCTATCTATTGATTTTCTGCCACAAAACCTGGGACTGATATGTTCGATTCCGTACCATTGTCATTCAATTTGGAGCTAACGAACTATTACTAGAGTTACAAATGGTTTGAGTTGTTTGGACCGAATCTGCAATAAGATGCCAAGTATCTAGAATGTTGCAGGTAGATGTTGGACTTGATCCCTTTAAATCTGGGATTAAGCTTTGACCTGTTAATATTACTTCTTAGAATAAGGGATATTGATTTTGAATAAGGGATATTGATTTTGAATAACTTTGACTTTGAATTTGAGTTATTAGTTTTTGATATTTTAATATTTTTTGTTATTAGAAACATTTTCAGAAAAAAATTACATTTGAAAATTTAGATAGAAGTGTTTCCAACCAACCTATATGGTTTATCTGTTATATTTAAATTTCTCAAATAAACATTATAATAACAAATGTAAGCAATCACAATGATTGAGACCAATATGAAAAGCTTCGAGAAAAAAAATATAATCAACAGCAACAATCTTGGAATTTGGATGATGCCACTACACAACTTTACAACTACAATACCAACCATAATCACGACAAATACAACAACCACGCAATTGATAATGCATATGTGAATTTCAAGGAATCCACTCTCTCCAAGAACACCAATGAAATCCAAACCATTCTTTAAGTATAACAACATGATGCATGCCATTTGAAGATCATCCAGATAACATATCACCTATGATATTCTTGTATACGATAAGAATGCAAAAATTGATAATAATCACGCAAATCTGCAAAAGCATACTGCCAATTCTAAGAGCTTTGTTTTACGTTGTCTACAGTTGGGATTTTTTTACTGCTTCCTCTAAATCCATAGTCGTTACATTCATAGGCATTTTTCTAGACATCTGTAGCATGAAAAATGATGGCACCTAAGCGTTGATATGGAAATTTCTATTGGGTATTCGATGATTTACATTTGGAAAATCGCTCTTGAAGCTGTGTTTGAAGCTGTGTCTTTTAATGGATATATATAATGTGAAATGAGTAGAGCACAGTAATTATTTTCTTCTGATCTGGGCACTAGTCGATTTGATGCTTTTGAGGTTGGAAACCTGGCATTAGATTTGAAAGTTGAGCTCTGTAACCAAAACCCCATTCTATACCTTCGTTTCACTTGTTTCTAAACTACACATCTGGCATACGATTCATAATCATTTGGTTTTGACGCTGCACAATGTGTAAGAAAAAACCCTTGTAAACTGACACTTAGGTATTAGGGTTTCAAAACAATGTTGCTTGTTATTTTTTTATTATTATTTGTTCAGAGTATTTATACCTCATTCACAGGGTGGAACATAATTTTTTCCTTTATATAACTATGAGTGTTTTGACAGTTATAATGCGTAGTGCACTTATATACTTCCTTGGCTCACATCCTAATAACAATTTGCAAGGTACAACTTCTACAAGATTTTATAAAACAATTATAGGTGACAGCACTATTCATTTCCTCTTGATTTTGCGGTGATTTTTACTTATATCGTTATGATGAGCGCGGACAAATTAAAAGGCAGAACTAACTAAATTGTAAGAATGGTGTCGTTTTAGGACCCTAAACTGAAATGTAAAGCTTAGGAGAACTTCACAAAAATTATTATAAAATAAAAAAATTTAAAATAAGTCCATTCATATATTTAAGGTAATGAATGTAAAAATTTCTTATCATATTAAAAATTCATTCTAATTTGTTTCAAGAATATTTTTTATATTATTAATTAAAAAACATAAAAGAATATGTAACATCTTTATATCATTCTAGGTTATTACTAAAAATTACGTTAAATATTATACCATTCATATAAATTTTTTTAGTTAATCTTATTTTTAACATAAAGATATAAACCATTAAAAATTCAAACTATAAATTGAAATATAAGATTTTTTAAATGAAATTTTTATGTAATAATTACCTAGATATTTAAATATTTTCATTCATTTCCAATTATGTATTCATTCTATTATAAAAATAAAATAAAAATAAACAATATTTTTGGTTAAGTTTAACATTTAAAAAAAAAAAAAATATGGTAAAATTTTTAAGAATTCACATTTTCCTGAACTTTTAAAAATATATTACCTTTTTTTAAATTAATATTTATTACAAATATGTAAAACATCTAAAACTAAAAATAATATATAACTTATATTTTTTCTTTATTTTCAGGGGAAGCCACAAACACAAATACGATTTTATTTCTTTGGGATTGTAATATGATTTTATTTTTTTCGGGTTGTTGGTTTATTATAATATTGATTTGGAGTTGGTTTAATTATGATTTTATATTTTTTGGATTGTTTGATTACTATAATATTGATTTGGACTTGATTTAATGGTAATTTGATATTTGTGGATTAAAATTAATTTATTTGAATGAGATTATTCGAGTTTTAATTTATTATTATTATAATATTTTATTTTTTATTTCAATCTCGATTATAGTTTAGAATTTGTAATTTAAAAGATTTTTGGTTTTTTAACAGTATATAACAATTTTCATTGTAAAAACTATGTTCTATATTAGTGCTGCTATGATCTATTCATTTTAGCTTGAGTGATCCAAAATGGATCATTATATAATTTGTCATCTATTTTGTAATTTTTAAGTGGAAAGATTAGAATTGAGACATGCGAAAACTTTAACCATGACCATAAGAAACAATTGAGGCATTCAAAAATTTAACTCTACCCATAAATGGTTCTTAGGGCTATTTAAGTATGAGGCCTCTAAGAGAGGAAGGGATTTGACTCTTATGGTAACATGTCCCAAATGGGTATATGGGAGTATTACACTATTGTATTCAAGCTATGATTCAACATTCTAGAGACTACCTTGAATTTGAGAAATTCATTGCCACAAAGTTTTGTTATATGCCAAATTCGATGAGAATTTATACAAATGGAGATAAATGCCCAAACCCTTGAGCAAATTCATGGTGAATTTGTCCCTATAATCATTGAGAAAATGAATAATGTCACCTATCTATAAGTTGTGCCAAAAAGATTCAACATGAGAGGATGATTCTAATATTTCAATGGTGTCTCAAAGTTTCAAGATTTGATGGCCAATATTTCCTCGAATCAAGAACTCAATGATCTAGATTCATCCCAAAGCTCAACCAAATTCACAATTTTTGGAGCTTGACCAAATATTCATATTTTTTGGTGTTGGTTGAAAAGGAATTTCAATGAATTCATAGAATGGCCAAAGAAATAAAAGTCAATGGCCAAGATAAATTAAATTTTGTATTAAATGGACAAGATTAATTGAAGGATTTTTTGGGGATTGACTAAAATTAAAGAACTCTTAGGTTTTCCAATGGAAGAAGTGGTTCGATTGCTAAATACAAATTTGGAGTTCACTAAAATCAATGAAAGAGTTTTGGTGAAATCATCGATATATCGATGAAGGATCATGCCTATTGTCACTTTTTCTAGCACCTATAGCAGTAGTGTTTCAGGGGATATAAAAGCCTCCTAGAGACAGCCTCTGGGTTGATTGTAGATCAGTGCCCAGGACATCTTAGATAGATAAGTGCTTTGGAAGATTATTAGCGGGGGCTTTCTTCTACACTCCAATTGTCATGTAGTTTGAAAAGATAATAAAGGGGGCTTGATTCGATAGGCCCTCATCAAGGTTAAATCAAGCCAATACATGGATCCAAATGCACAAGAGGTAAATCAGGCCAAACTCAAAGAGAAATGTCTTGTTCTAGTGGTTGACACAAAACAACAAGCAAATTAATATTGGAGTTGTAGTAAATGTGAAGAGGAGAGAAAGGAAGGAAATATATGCATAGGGTTGTAAACAAGATAGAATCCTAAGCACCAATGCTCCAACATAAGTATGGAAGACCGAATAGGTGGAATGACAAGAATTTTGTAGCGCGAAGTAAGGTTTCATACTCTATACCTCATGGAAACACTTGCCACTGATCAACATGCATAAATATGTTCTCGTAAAGGTACGTAAGTAAATATTTAATTAACACATGGACCATTAATGCTCAACAACATACATATAACCATGAGAGAAAGAAACCAGCAGCTTTATTACACAGTTTCAGTAGAAGAGAAAGATACATGAAATGAAATACAAAGAGGAAAGCATATTGATTACAGGAATCACCAAAGTGTTTCATTAATCCTTCAAAATAAGTCCAAATACCAGCCCATTTAAAGTCAACAATGTATTGCTCAAGTCCTTCATGAACAGTAAATTATAACCAAAGTGGAATCGCAGAATTTGGACCACTACAGGTGCAGAATGCCAGAACCTGTATTAAGTGTTTCTCCCCCTATTTATAAGGAGAAGGGGAGCTTTAATTAAGTTACAAAATATCTCATCCAAGGGCTAGCTATTTGATAGACGAGCTTTCTTGGTGTGCGATATCTCTGCTGAGTAAAATGACTACTAAGGATTTGATTCCTTTCTTGAAAATATACATAAATTACAAAATAAATAGAAATAAGAAAAACTAAAAGATGGCTAAGGAAAATATCCTTATGTCGTTCATGTGAAGGCTCTTGATCAGGCCGTGTCTCTGTCAGAATGTGTCCCTCTAGTTGCTCGGTTAATTCCCATCGCTTTCGCCTTAACTGCTGACTTCAACACTCTTTGGAGTTGGTAGCGATCAATTGTGGTGGTTTGTCACAGAGTGGAAGTGGAGATTTTCCTGACAGTCCTTCATTGTATCATTGAGTGGAGTTGCATGCTAAGCCATTAAGTCTTCCTGAGCTTCCATACACTCATTTACTCATTGTGGGCCTGGGTGTGGTACAGTTTAGTTCATTTACCTTGTTTGTGTTGACCCTGTTTTCTTGTCACAATGGGCTTACATAGTCAGCCCATATCGACTTCTAAATGCTCCATGTCCTTCTTAAATGTCTGAGTTGTCGACCCACTACATTTTTAAAGCCCTATATTCCATTATCAGGTAGTTATCACCTCAAGACTTTTGTATTAAAATACCTCATAGAATGACACATTCTGATCCACTTTATCCCCTTTTGATATGAGCCACTTTCCCTTCATATGACTGAGGACTATGACTAGGTGCTTAGTTCTATGGTGCTAAGGTCTTTGGACGTGTGTCTAGGAGACTCATTCGTTTGTTCAAAAAAATCCCGCATATTGATGAAATTTTTTATATTTCCATTGGACAACCCTTGCAACATTGTGAACGTTGATTGTCGATTAGGCCCACCTAGAATATCACAATTGGCACATCGGCGATTTCCGAGCTGTCCCATTTATGTGACCTCCATAACTTGCCATCGTCGATCACTCTTCATGCTTAGCCCCTGGTTCTTTGGCGATTTATGTGACCGCGATCCAACCCTTGTATCAGAGCCCCCTAGTTACAGGTTTTGTATCGGTGAATTCCTTGTGATGCATTATGCGCTGCTACCCCCAACTGTTGATTGTTGATTAATGACGTCATCATTGCTATGTGTAGCTTCTTGAGTGGTGATACGTGTCACCTAGTTATGCCCCCATAAGACCCTAAAAGTGCGAGATAAGAATGCCACATGTCCTTCCTACTGCCATGTTATGGTGACATCAGCACCACCGTATCTTTACATCATCCAATAATACTCCACCACATTACCCCAAGGAGGAGACAGAAAAGGCCCGTTTGACCCTAGTTTTGTGTTGATTTCCTTTGTCACATTTTCCAAGGCACTCCACTGCATTTTACACTGTTGGCTTTTTTCCCCAATATTTTCTTTATAATGGTCATTTACACACTACCATGACCTCCGATTTATGATCCGCAGGATTTTTTCATAAGGTATTTTCTCCTTGGCTTTCGGTCTTCAAGGGAAACTCTGACTTGTTATAACTTCTGATTCCAGGGTCCATTTGAGGAGTTCTATATGTCGTTGGGAAGCTAATTGTGAGCATCATCCATTGAAGGAGGTCTGATTAATCTTTGACTACTTTTGTGGATTTCAAGATGGTTTCCAAATTTCTGTTCAATTGCACCCTTTTAATAACTAAAGGAAAATTTTGCAGAGGTGACAACATTGGCTCCACCTAGGGACAGTGCCTTGCTGGCAAGGTCCTCAGAATGTGCAAACTAGTAGCCTTCACCATTGGGGATGGAGTCAAAATTTATAATGCACTTATATAACCAGAAAATATCCATGAAACTTTATTTGCAGGGATTCCTTTCCTCGTCGAACTAAAATGTAGAAAAGTAAATTCTAACAACTAGAAAATAAATGCTTAGCTAATGAGCTTATTTATAGACAACTCCTACTTATGTACTAGACATCAATTCAACTATGTGAGTTCATCCCTCTAATGGTACCAGGTCAACATTTGGGTGTTGGACCTAATGCCTTCATGCTACTGAAATTTAAAAATCAAAAAGAGCATGCACCATGAAAGGTCTTCAAACAAAAACCCTGATACATGCTCCAGAAATAACCTCTGTTGCTGACCTAATAATGTGGTAATGTAACCAGCTACAGGGTCATAGAAATGACAAGAAAAGTCTGTAGCTGCCTTATTTTCATGAAAAGTTTGCTAACCAACATCTTCTTGGTTAGGGCAACCACAAATATTGTTCAACTCCTTAGCCTTAGATTTTTCAGCAAAATCTTGTTGCTAATCATTTGCTATCCATTTTTCAACAGGCCAACCTTCTTGGGAATCTGCGATACAAGCTTCATTTTCTGAACTATCAGAATCATAGATTGGAGAGCCTACTAAGAATTCCTAGCAGGACCCTTCTGCATCAGGCAGCCATAGACACTGCTTGGTCCTTCAATTTTTGGATCTTCTTGAACAATTTGTTGTTGGGAGCTTTCTCCCCACTTGTTGGTAAACAATTCCTTTTGAACCTCCATGACCATCTCATCGTCCTTTGGATATTATGAATCATAAATTGGAGGAGGTTCTTGAACTTGTTTTCTAGGTGAAGGATGTGCATCGTAAACTACAACCTATTTATTAACCTCCTAGTGAGCATCCTCTTCTTGTGTAGCTTCCCATGACAAGGATTGTTGTGGCTCTGCATCACTTGACTCTCCATCAAATTCATATACATCATAAGAAGGAGAATCATCAGCTTCTATTGGATGAAATCTCTGAGGGTTTATTTGCAGTTCTATGATGTCTCCTTCTTCTCTTTCTTGATCATTAGGTAATTATTCTTGATGCAAGTATATTTTTTCTTGGAGAGGAGCTCCACAAACATCTTCAGCAAGGTCATTAACCTTAGGAATATCTTCATCATTGAAATATGCACAACAATTTTCAAATAGAACATCCGATGGATATCATCTTTTGCAATAATGATTGAATGTCATATGAAAACTCTCTATGGAAGATATGTTGCCATGAGGTATTGTTCTGTACCAAATTCTAAAATCGTCTTCTAAAGAGTACATGAACAATTTCATTTGTACATCCTGAAGGACAATACCCTCTTGTTCCATGCATTCATGAAAGTCCTTGCGGTGTTGGTACAACCTTCTATCTGTGTTTCCACTGAATCTAGGAAAATAGGTATTCCATTAATGAAATGAAGGGACATGATTGGGATAACCCACAATAGAAGAAAAATCCAGTGGGACAACTTTGTTGGCCAAGAATGCAGGAATGACCATTTTGGAAGCCCCTTTAGGTGAGTGATCTCAAGTTGATATGTAGGGAAAGTTTTTTGTTGTTTAGCATCAGAGCGAGTACGAGGCCTCTTGAAAGACAAGATGATCAAACAAAGATATAAACAATGGAGTCGCTAGGATGTTTACCATAATATTGGAACAGTTGAGTCACTAAGGTGAGAGGTCTTCAACCCACACTTCCCTTGCTCACGTAATAGAGGGAATGTCAAAATTTTTCATACTCAAGGAAAAATATTCTGATTCATTCCTCGACAATGGTGCCAAAAGGATCTTGTCACTGTTTTTAACACTTGTAGCAGTAGTGCTTCAGGGGATATAAAAGCCTCCTAGAGATAGCCTCTGGGTTGATTGTAGACCAATGCCTAAGACATCTTAGATAGAGGAGTGCTTTGGAATATTATTAGTGGGGGCTTTCTGCTGCACTCGAATTGTCATGTAGTTTGAAAAGATAATAAAGGGGAATTGATTCAACAGGACCTCATCAAGGTTAACTCAATTTAATACATGGATCCAAATGCACAGGGGGTAAATCAGGCTAATCTCAAATAAAAATGTCTTGTTCTGGTGGCTGACATAGAACAATAAGAAACTTAATATTGGAGTTTTAGTCAAAGTGAAGAGGAGGAGAGAAAGGAAGTAAATAGATGCATAAGGCTATAAACAAGTGATAATACTAAGCAGCAATGCTCTGGCAGAAGTATGGAAGACTGAAGTAGTGGAATGACAAGAATTATAGAGCACGAATTAAGGTTTCATACTCTAGACCTCATGGACACACTTGTCACTAATAAACATAGGTAAATCTGTTCTCATAAAGGTACATAAGTAAATCTTTAATTAACATAGGGACCATTAGTGCTCGACAGCATACATATAACCATTAGACAAATAAACCAACAGCTTTATTACACAATTTCAGTAGAAGAGAAACATATATGAGATGAAATACAAAGAGGAAAAGGTAATGATCACAATTCTGATAGGAATCACCAAAGAGTTTCATCAATCCTTCAAAATGAGTTGAAAAACCAATCCATTTACCTTCAGCAATGTATTGCTCAAGTACCTCATGAACAGGCAATTAGAACCAAAGTGGAATCACAAAATTTGGACCACTGTAGGTGCGGAATTATGGAACCTGTATTAAGTGTTTCTTCCCCCTATTTATAAGGATAGGGAGAGATTTGAATCATTTAAAAAATATCTCAGCCAATGGACAACTATCTGATAGACTAGCTCTCTTGGTGTACAATAGCTCTGCTGCAAAAAATGATTACCAAGGATTTGATTCCTTTCTTAAAAATACAAAGAAATTACAAAATAAATAGAAATAAGAAAAATTGAATGATGACTAAGGAAAATATCCTTCTGTTAGCTTCGTGGGCCCTAACCCAAGTTCAGCGTCAGTTAGCCAAACAAATCCCTACACTACTGGCCCTTTTAGCATTAGCCCGCGGAGCGCGA
>APFE031166894.1:0-16636 GCA_000404065.3 Pinus taeda | reverse complement strand
CTTATAAGGATCATATCATTTTCTATCAAATAGAGATAGGTTTAACTAATGCTATTCAAATAGGCATAGGTCAATTAAATGGTCTCACTATCGCACTCAGAGTTATAGATTTTCAGTTCATGGGAGGTAGTATGTGGGATCTGTTTTATCTACCCCATCCAACTCACAGATTGGGTTTCCAATATTGTCCCTATGGATAAAAATCAGGGATCCATCAGGGTCTGTGTTGATTACCGTGATATTAATCAAGCCTGTCCCAAGGATAAGTACCCCATTCCCTTCATTGACCAGCTCATTGATGAGTGTGCCGGAAGTGAGATATACTCGTTTATGATGGTTTCTCTAGTTATAACCAGATTAATATCGTGCCAGCTGATCAACACAAAACCGCCTTTATCTGTCCATGGGACACTTTCGCTTACAAAAAGCTCCCTTTCGGTCTGAGGAACGCCGGTGCTACATTCCAACGCGCGATGTCTTATGTATTCCATGATATCCGACACATCGTGTAACCTTACCTGGATGATCTACCAGCTCATTCAGCTAAGCGTTAAGACCATCCCGCTCATCTCCACGAAATCTTTCTCCGCTGTCGACACTACCGTATTAGGCTCAACCCGCATAAGTGTGTCTTCTACGTAGAGTCTGGCAGACTTCTCAGGTTCATCGTCTCCCGAGAGGGAATAAGTCTGGATCCCCTTAAAGTCGAGGCCATTCTGAATCTTCCTCACCCTGCTTCCTTGCAGCAATTGCAGAGCTTGCAGGGTAAAGCAATTTTTTTACGACGCTTCATTCTGAACTATGCCAAGGTGGCCAAAGGTTTTACGCGGTTACTAAAGCGAGACACCCCATTTCGATGGGATGCCACCACTCAAGAGTCCTTCGAGAATCTCAAGGCTCTCCTTGTTTTCGCTCCTTTGTTGCGTCCTCCTAATTACCATCATGATTACACTTTGTATCTGGCCGCTACCGATACCACTATTGGCATGGTTCTTATTCAATATGACGATGATGGCACTGAACACGTCATTTATTATCTCAGCTGCAATCTATTAGATACGGAATCTCGATATGCTTACATCGAGAAGTTGGAATTGGCCGCCGTTTGTGCCGTCCAACGCTTCCGCCATTATATCTTGTTGCGCACTATGACAATGATTTCTGATTGCAACCCAATGACATACATCTTGTCACGTCAGCTATTGGGGGACAAGTACTCGAAGTGGATTGTTATCCTCCAAGAGTTCGACTTGGAATTCACTACTATAAAGTCCAAGAAATCCATTGTCTTCACTGAATTGTTGTGCTCTTTTCCATCTCTTATTGCACCCTCTCGGTTAGAGGATCATATTCCGGACGAAACCCTCTTCTTAATCAACACCCTCAATCCCTAGTACGGGGATATCATCGTCTATTTACAGACTTCCTATTTTCATCCCGAGATATCTAAGGATGCTCGACGACGGATTCGCCATCAATCCCAACCATATCGCATTGTTGGGGACACCTTGTACCGCCTCAGCATTGATTCTGTTCTCCACCGATGCTTAACACTTCAGGAAGCTGAGAAAGTTTTAAATGACTGCCACTCTGGCGCTTGTGGCAGTCACATGTCCGGATATGCTACTACACATAAAATCCTCTGCGCTGGTTACTTTTGCCCCTCCATATTTAAGGATTGTATTCTTGTCGTCCGCTCTTGTCATGAGTGCCAAATCTACCAACAGAAGATGCGTGCACCTCCCGCTCCACTGCACCCCATTGTTACCGTGGGCCCTTTTGGAAAATGGGGCATTGATTATATGATCTGTAACCCTCACTCAGCCGGGGGGCATGGGTATATCATCGTTTCCATTGATTACTTCACGCAATGGGGCGAGGCGATGCCAAAATTATCTGAAGACAGTCACACTGCGACACAGTTTTTATTTAATCATGTTATCTCATGGTTCAGAGTCCCTCAAGCCATCGTCACTAATCATGGAAAGAATTTCCGTAATCATATGATGACCGAGCTTACAACCCAGTTGGGCTTACGGCACGATAGCTCGACTCCATACTATCCTTAGGCCAACGGCCAAGTAGAAGCCGTCAACAAGGTTCTAGTTACAATGCTTCAACGAACCATTGGCATGCATAAGTCCAATTGGCACTTGATGTTGTTCTCTGCCTTGTGGGCCTACCGGACCTCTATGAAGGATGCCACCAGTTTCACTCCTTTCCAATTGGTTTATGGAATGGAGGCTACCCTTCCCATCGAGTCTGAGATCCCATCGTTAAAATTAGCCGTCGAATTACTCCCTGACACTACTCCGGTAGAGGAACGCCTTCTTTACCTAGAGCGGCTAGACGAGACTCGTCGACTAACCACTTTAGCTATCAAAGCACAGAAGAAGTGAGTGAAAACTCACTTCGATCACACTATTCATCCTCGTTGTTTTGTTGAGGGAGATTTAGTCCTGCTTTACGATCAAGCCAATAATAAGCCGGGGGCAGGGAAATTCGAGCCCATGTGGCACAAGCCTTACATTGTAAAGGGAGTTTTGCAAAAAGGGGCCTACGAGCTAATTGACTATGAAGGGAATCCCCTGGATAAGCCCCGAAATGGGCTTTACTTGAAAAAATATTATGCATGAATTCCAGGCACTCGATTTTTTGTACATACGTGTGCTTTAGCAAGTGTGTTGTGTGTGCATGTTTTCATGTTTTTTTCTTTGTGTGTCGGCGTGATTGCCGCTTATTGTGTCCTTTTGCTTCTTGGACAGATGTCTGGTTCGCCTTCCGTTGGTTTCGCTGATGGTGCCTCCTACAGTACACACAACCTGTCCTCTGTGGCATGGGTGATCTACGATCCTCATGGTGAGCTAGTAGACCTTCAAGGGGTTTGTCTAGGTTGTACCACGAACAATGCTACTGAGTATAGTGTTGTGATTGAGTTACTAGCCAAGGTGATTAATCTCGGTATTCGAACATTGGTTGTGAACTTAGACTCTTAGCTTGTCGTCCACCAGCTCAATTGGCGATATTCCGTCAAAGACCATTGGATTTTAAGGTTATATCTACATGTTAAGCTGTTAGAAAGGGATTTTGATTTCATCACATATCAACATATTCCAAGACGATTTAATACGTTAAATAATGCATTAGCCAATTATGTATTGGATAGACATTTGCATAGCATCTAATTTAAAATAGCATAAGAAGCATAAAGCACAATAAACCATAATCATATGTATGTATATATATATATAGATATATATATTATATAATATATATATATATATATATATATATATAATATATATATGTATATATATATATATATAATATATAATATATAATATATATATATATATATATGTGTGTGTGTGTATTGTCCAAATGTTTGCACAGCGTGCATCATCAAAAGATAATACATGTTTGTCTTAATACATCCGAAGACAACATGTCTCTCAAAAAATATGCGTGGAAATAAAGCCTAGATGACTAATCCCTATGGTGCTCATGATAGCACGTCACTACTCACACTAGGCCCTCAAGATTCAGTGGATGTGACTGGGCACCCCCACCGTATGTCTCTGGTATGCTAACTGGACATCCGCTAGCTGAGCATAATTCGGAATCCCTCGAGCGATACCCTCAAGGTTTTGGATAAGTTCTCCCCCCTCGGTACCTTCCTCCTGAGGATCTGTTGTAGGCTGGTTTCTCCTGGAGATAGGAGACATGCCGGTTGGTCGCTCTGGGCCAACGTTTGCATACACATATAATTGTTGTTAGAAAAAGCATGTATTAACGAAACAAATCATAAAACATAAAATCAAAGGAGGTCATACCTAACTCCTCATCCCAATCCTCTCCCTCTGGAAGTGGGAGATCAGGGTCACCTGTGAAGTCAGTCCTTGCATATGGCCAATCCTCAACCATGATTAGCTATCGGCAGAGCCACCCAAAAAACTCTGGCCTCCAAGACATTTGCTGGCCTCTCCCCCCTCTAGGCATCAACGCTGCCCAATGACCCATTCTCGGCTCTCGAGGCACCAGATTAGGTATGAAGGCCCCTTGGCCCTAAAAGATTGGTAACCGTTCCAAAATGAACATCACCAGAATGGAACCATACCCAAATTGTTGTAGTTTGCCTCGTTTACCTTTTGTAAGCTATCTCTTCAGGTTGGTAGTTGCCACTGTCACGCAATCAAAGATAGTCGGATTCAAACATTCTGTAGCCAGTATAAGTTGGTTCTTTGTTGCCTCGTGAGGTGCTTGCGCCCCCGTAGCCCGTGTGATGGTGAATAACACTACTTTGAGTGTTAGGTCCTGAATAGTGGCAATATCCACCTTTGAACTTCCGGACCCTAGTTGCGCCCCTGGGCACACCCGTGCCATCACCTCCTCCATTTTCTCATAGATGGTCTACTACCTGTCAATAGCGGCACTAGCCCTTTGTGCAATAGTCCTGTGATGAAGTAGACATGAGATACGTCTAGTTCCATCACTTGATCTCATATACGAAACACTTGTTCGTGTTCATCCCAAAGATTGATCAAGTACCATAACAACTCTGGTTGAGCTCGTAGGTAAGGCGTGAGGAAGTATTTCTTTAGCCCTATATTCATAAGGGCTTCCATGCAATCTTCATCTACTATGGCCAATTCATCCACTCTATCATGCTCCCTTTCCTTCCATTGGATCAACATTTTGTTTGTTTCCCTGCAACCATATGATCAAAAAACATCAATTAGATCTTTGGTAAACCTAGAAATGCATTGAAATTGCTTTAAAAATGTTGAAATTTGAAAAAAAATGCGCTCGGCCATTGGCGCGACTATTTTTAAAACAGTTGCACCCATGGGTGCGGGCCTTTGGAATAAAAAGGTCCATTGGCGCGGGTCCGTGCCCGATACCTACGCCAATGGGTGCAACCCTAGTTTTTCAAATTCTCCTCGCAGAGGTAGATAAAGCAAGCTAAAACAACTAAAAAATGGACTAAAATGGAGTAGGAGAGGATGCCTCTTACCTCGAACTGGCGGCGCTCCAAATGGTCGCACATATTTGTTGCAATTGTCACCTGAAGATCGCACACCAAAAGCACTACTGTCACTCTCAAATGAGGTAAAAGTAAAAAGTAATTTTTGTTTTTACCATTTTCACATGTTTATAGCTTTCTTAACCCTAAATAGGTTTTAAAAGTCATTTTTATGACTATTTTAATATATATTTTTGTCGAAAATGGATTTTACACGTGTTTTTGTGCAGCGACAGGTTTTTATGCGACTTAGACGGTCAAACAAGTTGTATTTTATAATTTTTTGGAATCGGTAAATACACGAAAAAGTCATTATGGAGTCATATTTCTACTCTTTTTTGACTCTCTAAACATGAGAAGAATGCCAAGTTGTTGCTCTCGACTCGCTAAACGTAAATGAGAGGTGGTCATCTTTAAACTCTTTTCCGACTGTATAAAGACGAAAAGATCGTCAGGCCCTTGTCGTTTCAGGTTTGTTAATGGTTACAAAATGACATGGTTTTGATCGCTTTTTTACTTTATTAGGTCGAGATCACTAATCATGAAAAGTACTCCTCAATTGTAATTGTCGGGCGGTTCTTTTGAGCATTGTTTTATACTTTTTTGGGCTCGAGAGACACAACTTTACGAAAAAGGACACCCCTAGAGTTTACTTTTCTGCTGTCTTTTCAAACTCTCTAAACTTGAAAAGACACCAAGTTCTTCCTTTGTCAGACTTGTTAAAACTTGATGACATTGGGATCTGTAGAAATGACGCCTTACAAGCATATGCTATCCCTGTCACGCTTGTCATAAAAAATAACCAGGGTACTTACCAGAAATGGCGGGGAAAATGGAACCAAAATCATTGTCGTGTTGGCAGTATGTCGCTCTTGAACATGGCACTTGTCTGCATTCGTGTCTGGGTGGGGACATCTCATCTCATTTTTCACTTGCCTCCGTGGGTTTGGGTGATCTTGTTTGACCTCTCGTCTACTCGTTTTCTTGTCACCATGACCTTTGATCATTTGATGTCAAATACTTCCAAGTCCACTGTCGTGCCATCAATATGTTCAAGAGAAGCTTACCTCTACAAAATAATCAACCTCCCTCTGATAACTCACATAATCCTGATTCACAAAAACATTACATTCCTCTGTCTCGCATCAATGATGTGGGAAACACTATGGCCCACCTTCGATCAAGGTCACTTCCTGCCAACTTCAACTCATTATCCAGGAAGTCGACCTAGAGACTCCATTCAGGTGCCTTGGAGCCGGCATGCCTCAATTGTAGGTTCTTCGTGTTCGACGCGAGGTTTTCATCATTGGCCTCCGATCGAATGATTCTACGGGTGTTTGATGCCGGCTCACTGATTCGCATGCCGTAGATTGTACCTATAGTACCTTGAGGGCGATTTTTTTTATCGGTGGTACCTCTCGCATCTGTTAACAGTTTTCATCATTGGCTGGTAATCAGACGATTTTCCTGCATGTTCGAATTCGACTTTAATATTCGCATGCTTGAACTTGTACTTTGTTCGGATCGAGATGGAGTGCAAGACCCTGGATTTTGTCTGTTGGGATCCAGGCTGCGATTTTGTGGATTATTAGGATTATTACATGGCTCATTCACTAGATGTTTGTGACCATGCCTGAGTCTATTTATTGATCCTTACTGGATGGCTACGTCCATACCTTGGATCTATATTCTTATGTACTCTGCTATGGATGGTTGCGCCCATACCACATATATCATGTCCTTGAGATATCAGTTTTACTTCTCCACGCAGGTTTTCTGGCGGTAGTGTTTTTAGTTGGACATGTTCTTGTAAAGAATTTCACCCCTCTCTCTCTCTCAGGCCTCATGCTTTAGGGGGCATCTGTTACACAACAATTTTTCACCATCTATGTTACCCCTCTCCCGCATCCTGGAGGACTCATTCTAGGACCTATGAGAAGTGACATGACCTGCAAACACTTGCATTACATTCCCCTGAGCATGAACTTCATTTGCCTTGAAGATATCTCTTGAAAAAACCCATAAAAATAGCCCTTTCTCCATTGGCGTGGTTTCACTGTGCATCACTTGCACCAACGGAAGATATCATCCAAAGAGGGCGTGCCAGTTGGCGCTCTGTCACATAGTCGCACTTGCACCAGCCGAAATGGGTGATGTTTTTTAACAAACCAATAGCCGAAGATTCATCCTAACCAACTCCTGGACTGAATCTATCTTGAGTTGGGTGGTTTGGCTTTGAATCTCCATAGAGGAGAAGTGGTTTGACACCTCTCATGGAAGCTTCTTAGTGATAAAGCCAATCCCATTAATATTGTAGATGATCCCAACTCCCCCTTCTCTATCTATAAAAGCTTGTCCATTTTCCTTAGGCAAGCTAGTTCCAGAGTTCCAGAGATTTAGAATTGTCAAGTTACCAAGAGCTTCATGCTGCAAGAGCCTTCTTCATTCCCATAAGGCCAAATCTAAGTAAGGATATTCTTGTCCAATAACCAAGGAGAGAGAGGCTTGTTCCCATTCCCAACAAGCTTTGCAAGACATGTGCTACTGATCACCTAGCCAAAGGAGGATTTGACCTCAGAACTATGGTTGTATTCTTCTTTGTTTATCAATAATAGATGACTATTATTATGGTTCCACCCTTATTATTATTTGTAATGATGATGAGTTATATCCTTTCTGACTGATATATAGTTGCATCTATTGGATTTTATGCTTGTGTTTGTGTCGTTCTTTGTATGTGCAGGTGTCCATTCACGGAGATCGTGGGGATTGTGATCTGCCAGAGCAAAGGAATGGGAGCGTCAACTCTTCTACAAGCACTAGCGTTGGAATCTAGGTAGGACCTCATCATTGGTCTTTAATTTGCAATTAGGAACTTGCGTGGTAGCATTGTATGATTGTCGCTAGACCAGATCTGGGCTAGTAGGGATTGCCTCTGTCCACAGAGGGGATTTACCTCCATAATAGCCCTCAAGGTACTACAGGTACAATCCACAGCATATGAATCAGTGAGTCGGCGTCGAACACCCGTAGAATCATTCGATTGGAGGCCAATGATGAAAACCTCGCGTCAAATGTGAAGAACTTGCCATTGAGGCATGCAGGCTCCAAGGCACCAGAAGGGAGTCTTTAGATCAACTTCCTGGATAATGAGTTGAAGTCAACAGGAAGTGACCATGATCGAAGGTGGGCCATAGTTTTTCCCACATCATCGACGTGAGACAGAGGAAGATAATGTTTTTTTGAATCAGGATGATATGAGTTATCAGAGGGAGGTTGATATTTCGCAGAGGTCAACTTCTCTTGAACATATC
Organism: Pinus taeda; assembly: GCA_000404065.3. Lineage (NCBI taxonomy): Eukaryota > Viridiplantae > Streptophyta > Pinopsida > Pinales > Pinaceae > Pinus > Pinus taeda. The sequence goes on along the minus strand of APFE031166894.1, from coordinate 8,299 downwards.
AGTGGCATGACAGTGGACTTGGCAGTATTTGACATCAATCGATTAGAGTTCATGGTGACAATGCAAGGAGCAGATGAGAGGTTAAACAGGATCACCCAAATCCATGAAAGTAAGTGAAAAATGAGATGAGATGTGCCCACCCAGACATGAATGCAGACAAGTGCCATTTTCAAGAGCGACATACTGCCGACACGACAATGATTCTGGTTCCATTTTCCCCACCATTTCTGGTGAGTACCCCAATCCTTTTTATTAAAAAGCTTGACGGGGATATCATATGCTTGTAAAATGTCATTTCGACGGAATCCAATGTCATCAAGTTTTAATGAGTCTGACAAAGGAAGAACTCGATGTATTTTCATGTTTAGAGAGTTTGAAAAGACAACAGAAAAATAAACTCTAGGGGTGTCATTTTTCATAAAGTTGTGTCTCTCGAGCCCGAAAAAGTATAAAACAATGTTCGAAAGAACCGCCCGACCATTACAATCGAGGAGTACTTTTCATGATTAGCGACTTTGATCTGAAAAAGTAAAAAAGTGACTGAAATCACGTCATTTTGTAACCATTAATGAGCCTAAAACGACAAGGGCCCGACGATCTTTTTGTTTTACACGGTCAGAAAAGAGCTTAAAGGCTACCGCCTCTTATTTACGTTTAACAAGTCAAGAGGAATAACTCAGCAATCTTTTCATCTTTAAACGGTCAGAAAAGAGCTGAGCACAGACTTCCATTTTTATTCTCTTTAACGTGTCAAAAAGGGAAAAAAATACTCGGCAATATTTTCATATTTTATGAGTCAAAAAAGAGCTTAAAGGTGACTTGTCCTAGAGGAACGAGTGGTATAAAGGGTAGCAACTGGTTCCGACAATGATGGAATGGCTCAAAACATGTAATGGTCAAGAGGCTGGCTAAAAAAACCACTCTTAACTGTAGTCCCTCAGGAAAGGAAAACAAACAAGTGAAAGCATATGATCGGCCAAAGAGATGGTGGCGATGGGATGAAACAACCAAGGCTCATCTAGCATAATTGAGCGGATAAAAGTGGCAATCACGAGATGTACATCGGGTATGGGTTAATTTTTACACAAGCTTGAACCATGGAGAACTCTGCTTGGATTTGGTTTCATGTTTACACAAGCTTGAAATGAAAAACTATGCTTGTTATAAGTTTGCATGCCCCCAGCATAATGACGTAAAATGAGGTACATGCCCCCCAAGCTTCATTGCATTCAACGAAGTGGATGGAATGAAGGTTCACTTTTGAGATATTGGAAAGACTCGACTTGTATTTTATGAGACCTTAATCAAAAGACTCGATTTGGAAAGGGAGTTGTTTCATTTTTTAATGAGGTTGACACAACAAAAGAACTATCCTCATAACCCTTGTTTCATTTTTTAACGAGCTTGACACAAGATCAAGAACTACGCTCAACCAGACCCAGTTTCATTTTTTAAGGAGTTTGACATAATAAATTGAACTATGCTTTGACCGGACTTCATCATAATGAACAGGAAGTCGTTGCTTCCAAGAGCGTCACTCTCAGTGGAAGGACAACATCTTGGAAGTCAGGACCTAATGCCCCCAGGACACTATGCACGACGGCAGCATCACTGGATACAGGCACGGGATAAGTAGCCATGTAGTTGACTTGCGATGGGGTAGATACAACCGGTGGATAAAAACTAGGAGGGGATGGCAACTGCACAGGAGGTACCGGGGGACTAAAGAACTATAATTGATCTATAGTCACAATTCTTCCGTTGTGTGGAAAGAAAACCACATGGAAAAGTGAAGAGACAAGGGCCCCCATGACATATACATAGTCATGACCAAGGAGAAGACTGAAATCTAAAGTGCCTTGGGGAACTTCAGAAGGATCCCTAATGGTTGACTGGTTCCTCCATCAAATGCCATCATATTCTATGCGACCAACACAAGCTGTGGGGAGTCCAAAGCTTGCCAAGTAGTGGAAGGCATAAGACTGACAGATGCACCCTCATCCAAGATAGTACTAGGTACTGCCTTATCATAGGCATGTACTGTAATCTGGAAAGGCACATGGGATGGAAGGCAGAAAGCAGTCAGGTGACTCCAGTTGAAGGAAACGACTGAACTACTCGATGGGGGTGTTGGAGAGGTAAATCCCCTCTACGGATAGAGGCAATCCCTACTAGCCCAGAACGGATCTAGCAACAATCAATCAATGCTACTCTGCAAGTTCCTAGTTACAATTAAAAAGTGGGTAATGAACACCTACTTGGATTCCAGCGCTATTGTTTGATGAAGAGATGCCACTCTCGCTCCTTTGCTCCGGTCAGTCACGATCCTCCACTATCCTCATGGATGGACACCTGCACATGCAAAGAGAGAACAAACACAAGCGTGAAATATAGTAAAATCAACTGTACATCAGTCAGAAAGGATGTAATTCACATTAACCATTATAAGACAAATGAGAATGGAACCATAACAATAGTCATCTATCTTTTATTAATCAAAAATAGAGAAAGGTACAACCGATGTTCTGACGCCGAGTCCTTCTCAAGAGGGTCCAGCCAGCAAGTCTCATAAGCATTCACCCTTGGAGGTAGATCTCCTAGGACAAACAAATCTCTCTCTCACACAAGGCAACAAGACTTCATAACCTTCCTTAAGCTCTCTAGCAATCCACACTTAACATACCAACTGCCTATTAAGAGCAGCACTAAAGCACTATGAATTCCTCTATGTCCAAGTTATATGTCAAAAAACTAGCTGCTCATGGCAATGGTGGAGGCTTATATAGGAGAAGGAGTCTCCATGGATGGTGGAAGGATAAGCTTATCTCCAAGAAAGGTGGCTCATATGACGAACAGACATGCCATAGAAGGGAGGGTGACCTTCATAAGGCCAATAACTAGGTCTGGAGCCATCTGGAAGGCTGGCTATTAAAACAAACTCACCCAAACAGGATCAGCGGTGGTGTATAACTGAACTGGCGTGCTGACATCGCATCTCAATGACAGAAAACGTCTGGTGAGCGCGACTTAATACAAACAGAGGATGCACTGGCTATGAAATTCGATCAGCGTGGGAAACCCATGTGCTTCCGCGCTGGCAGTGCACCAATTGCACTATCATCCGCCAGTCAGCGCGGTTATTTCAATAACAGTCCTGATGATCAAATAAACTTAGGCAAAGAGGGTTTTTTGGCCATTTCAGAGAGCATGAGCATGATGTATTTGATTTCATAACACAGTAGGGAGACTGACAAGGAGACAGTGACAAATTACTATGTAACAGATGCCCCCTAAAACATGAAGCCCCAGAAAGTGGGAGGGGTGAGATGCTTTACAAAGTTGCTGAACCGGAACACCACCAGGAAGAACCTGCACATAGATACAACTGATATTTCGATTACATGTAGTCGACGCATGGGCACAGCCATCCAAAAGACATACAAAGAAGGTCTGTGGTATGGACGCAGCCACCCAGCTGAAGAGACCATGATGATAAAAGGGATGGTCGCAGCCATCCTAAAAGACTCAGGTATGGGCGCAACCATCCATCAATGGGTCATGTAATAATGCTCCACAAAATTGCAGCCTGGTCTGCAACAGACTAGAACCAGGGTCTTATGCTCCATCCAAACCCAAAAAAAGTACAAGTCCAAACATGTGAATACAGGATTCGGAGTCGAACATGTTTGAACATCCTCTGATTACCAACCAATGATGAAAGTTGTTAACAGACGCGAGAGGTGCCACCAATAATAACAATGGTCCTCAAGGTACTATAGGTACAATCCACGGCATGCAAATGAATGAGCCGGTGTCGAACACCTGTAGAGTCATCCGATCGGAGGCCAATGATGAAAACCTTGCGTCGAACGTGAAGAACCTGCCATTGAGGCATGCAGGCTCCAAGGTACCTGAAGGGAGTCTCTAGGTCACTTTCCTGGATAATGAGCTGAATTTGACAGGAAGTGATCTTTATCAAAGGTGGGCCATAATGTTTCCCACATCATCGACACGAGATGGAAAGAGACAATATGTTTTGTGTGAAATATTAGAGGGAGGTTATACTTGCAGAGGCTAACTTCTCTTGAACATATCGGCGGCACAATGATGGAGTTGGCAGTATTTGAGGTCAAATGATCAGAGGTCGTAATGACAAGACAATGAGTAGATGAATGGTCAAATAACCCAAACCCATGGAGGCAAAAGTGAAACGAGATGAGATGTCCCCACCCAGACACGAATGCAAACAGTGCCATGTTCAAGAGCGACATACTGCCGACGACGACGATTATGATTCCTTTATTTCCCCCACCATTTATGGTGAGTACCCCGGTTATTTTTTGGATGACAAGCTTGATGGGGATAGCATATGCTTGAGGAACATCATTTCGATGGAGTCTGATGTCATTAAGTTTTAACGAGTCTGACAAAGGAAGAACTCGGCGTCTTTTCTTGTTTAGAGAGTTTGAAAAGACAGCAGAAAAGAAAACTCCAGGGGGGTGATTTTTCGTAAAGTTGTGTCTCTCGAGCCCAAAAAAGTATAAAATGATGCTCGAAAGAACCGCCCGATTGTTACGAACGAGGAGTACTTTTCGTAAATAGTAACTTTGACCCGAAAAAGTAAAAACGCAATCAAAAGTACGTCATTTTAGAGCCAATAACGGGTGCGAAACGACAAACACCCGACGATCTTTGTTAATTTAAACGGTCGAAAAAAGAGCTTTAAAAGCGACCGCCTCTCGTTACTTTTAACGAGCTGAAAGGAGGCTCGGCCATATTTTCTTGCTTTATGTCGGAAAAGAGCTTAAAGATGACATTTTTTGGGACCAAGTGTATATATATCCATCGTGACTTCGCCGGTTCCGAGGACCTGCACAAGAAAACCACCTGCGTAAACCCGTTCGATATGTTGAAAAACATAGTAAAACATGCATAAAGGCATAACATAGTGACATCAGGACTAAATCCATGATAAAAGATGACAAAAACCCACTTTTATAAAGTCAATTAAGAACTTTTTACCATAAATAGGGGGGGTAAAAATCATTTTTTACCATTTTACCATTTTGAGCCTTGGAGAACATTGTGGAGCTACAAGGTTGACAGAGTGAATTCCTCATCGTGCGGACACCATCCTTCCGTCAGTTTGTTCCAGGTAGGTTCCTCTTGCCCTGTGCTTTGTTTTAAGTCCATTTTTAAGCACTTTCACCGTGGGATTTGGCCGTTTGGCTGAATTCTTTGAGCGTTGGTGCACTCTCGGTCAGCGCGGATTCCCCCATCAGGTCCGCGCTGATTGATTTAATTAACACACACCACTTTTTGGGTCAGCGTGGAAAACCCGTGTGCTTCCGCGCTGACCCAGAGAAAAGAAAAAGGGCCGCTATTATCAGCGTGACTGTTTTAAAAACAGTCACGCTGGCGCCGCGAAATTTAGTTTTTAAGATTTTGGATGGATAATTTTCAATGGCTGGCAGTCTAATGCTTTTGGGTGATCATGCAGGATACAATGGCATTTGTGTGGCAAGAGAGGGCCCACGACAATGAAGATATTGCTGCTTTTGCCGATGCAGGATGCTGAAACGCAATGCAGGCATGCGGTTTGCTAAAAAAATTTCTCACTCCACGCTTGAGGGCACAGCCAGACCTCCTAGAGCTCTTGATCAGAGCTTGGAACCCAGTGGATGGGAAATTCATGATCCGAGGCCGCGACATTGAGTTCGATTCCACGGACATTTATTTTTTGACTGGGTTGTCATGCCGGGGTGTGATGCCCATTCTGGAGGGGTAGCGACCCAACGACGAGACACTCGACCGGCTCATGGCTCGAGTGTGTCCACAGGCACACAAAACACGGAGTGGGAAGATAATCATTCCATTAGTGGGTGTTGGTGACATGGTCCTTCGTACCATACTCTTCCTGGTGACGCGAGCAGCAGGCAGTCTGGCCAATCATGAGGCCTCAAAGGCCCACCTATTGCTAGCTCTTGAGTCTCTACAACCCACAGTTTTCAACTGGGCAGCAACAGTGACGACCAGTATGAAGAGACAATTGAGCAATTGCCGACGTGGAGAGTTGAAGCAGTTTGGCTATGGATCGCTCTTACTTCCGCTCATGTTCGAGCGGGTGCCGGCCCTTCAGCTGTAGACCATGGTGGTGGATCCGCCTAACAGTCCACGGGAGACGAGGGCCACTCGATGGGCCCGAGTCATGCCATGTGGAGGTGGTGTCCGCTCAGTGTCGTGGGATGTTTTCTTTCGAGAGTGGCTAGATCGCCAGGTTATCTTTGTCGAGGACTGGCCATATGCCGGTATCGACTTCGGCGGTGATCCCGACATGCCACTGCCAGCGGGAGAGCAGTGGGACGATGGAGGTAAAACACTTGATCTCTTTTTGATTTTTTATCTTTTGTAATGTTTTTAAATTTTTCATGTACATGTCCTAATAAATGCTATGATATGCAGATGTGGGACCTACGAGACCCCTTGGCCTGGCTTCGGAGGCACGGAGGGAGGGACAAGGCACTGCGGTCCTGGCCCTAGCTCCTCCAGTAAGCGACATGATGGAGACTGTGGTACACAACCTTGAGGGCTTACTGGCAGGAGTGCCAGATTATCAGGGGATCGAGGAGGTCCCCATAGCTGCACAGATTCATACAGTGGGTGTGGAACCCAGGGTGCACCACCTTTTGAGGCGGGTGGCACGAGCGGTGGCATGCTACAAAGAGAATAACCTACAGTAGTAGATGCCTAAGTTTTATTTTCCACTGATGTTTTTGAGAGACATACGTCTCAGATGTACTGAGGACGTCGGCTTTACTTTGGACATGTACACTTATTTTTTGAGCGGCTTTAGGCGCCACACGATATATATATCATTATATCTATATATATATATATATATATATGTTATATATCATTTATATATATATAGTTATATATTTATTATATATAATATAAATATTATATATGTATATAATATATATATTATATATATATATATGTATATAATGTATATATATATATATTATATATATTATAATGTTTATGGTGTTTTTATTGTATCTTATGCTTCTCATGTTTTGTTAATTTACATATTACGCAAACGTCTGTCTAATACATAATTAGCCAATGCATCAGTTACTGCATTAAGTATTCTTGGAATGTGATGATAATTAATGTAATCAAAATCTCTTTCCAATAACTTAACACGTAAATACAACCTTAAAATACGATGATCTCTGACGGAATATCGTCCATTGAGCTGGTGGACTACAAGCTGCGAATCTAAGCTTACAACCAATGAGCGGATTCCGAGGTTAATCGCCTCGGCTAATAATTCAATTACAGCACTATATTCAGCCACATTGTTTGTTGTACAACCTAGACACACACCTTGAATATCTACTAACTCACCATGAGGATCGTAGATCACCCGTGCCGCAGATGATAGATTGCGAGTACTGCGGGAAGCACCATCAGTGAAACCAATGTAAGGTGATCCAGACATCTGTTCAAGAAGCAAAAGACACAATAAGCGGCAATCACGCCGACACACTAAGATAAAAATCAAATAAACATGCACACACACACAACACACTGTAAAAAAGCATATGCATGTAAAAAATAAAGGAGAGAGTGCCTGAACTTAGGCGTAATATTTCTTACGATACAGCCCATTGCGGGGCCTATCCAGGGGATTGCCTTCATAATCGATCAGCTCATAGGCACCTTTTTGTAGAACTCTTTTTACAATGTAGGGCCCATGCCACATTGGCTCGAGTTTCCCTGCTCCTAGCTTATCACTAGCCTGATCGTAGAGCAGCACCAAGTCTCCTTCGACGAAAGAACGGGGATTAATAGAGTTATCGAAGTGAGTTTTCACTCACTTCTTTTGAGCTTCGATAGCAAGGGAGGCTAGATGACATGTCTCATCCAGTCGTTCCAGGTAAAGAAGCCGCTCTTCTATGGGAGTAGTCTCGGGAAGTAACTCGATGGCTAATTTGAGTGAAGGAATCTCAGACTCAATGGGAAGGGTTGCCTCCAGTCCATATACTAGCTGAAAAGGGGTGAAACTGGTGGCATCCTTCAAGGAGGTCCGGTAGGCCCAAAAAGCGGAGAACAACATCAAATACCAACTAGGCTTATGCATGCCAACAGTTCTTTGAAGCATCGTGACCAAGACTTTTTTCATGGCTTCAACCTGACCATTTGCCTGAGGATAGTATGGAGAGGAACTATCATGCCTAAGTCCTAGTTGGGTTGTCAACTCGGCCATCATATGATTACGGAAATGTTTTCC
>APFE031166887.1:12658-23022 GCA_000404065.3 Pinus taeda | reverse complement strand
ATTTTCACCCACCATTTTTCCCTCACCTATCATTTTTTCCTATCCTCCCTTCCTCATTTTTCCTATTATCCCTACCCTTAAACACTACCAAACCCTTTCCCCTATTTCTCCACTCTTTGGTCAACATAACACCCCAAACTCTACCCTATCAAAATACCGAAAGCCCCTCCATATCCCTAAACAAACTTCTCCCCATAACCCCTATTCCCATCACATTACTCCCGTCCTAATACTCCCTGTTTCATTGTTCCCCTTGGTGCCAGATATCACAAGAGCACCCAACTTCACACCATCATCAAAGAGCAGCCTAAATATAGTTCACACAGCAGTCATGGCATCACAACATTCATCAGAGTATGAGATGGAGACACAAAGTGACTCATCCTCGGAAGAGAAGGCTCCTAGGAGACATAACAAGAGTGGAAAACATGTTAGGGATGAGCTCACTAACCTCACTGAATTACAAGCATGCCCTCTTGCCATGTCATGTTTCCAACACCTAGCATGTTTTGAATTTTGTCAAAGGGTAGCTAATGTTAGAGTTCATCATGAGTTGGCCCGTCTTTTTGTGCTTCACCTACATGGAGGTTAGTCTATCTTGGTCGGGGTCACCTTCACATTGACACCTGAAACTATCTCAGTTGCAACAGGCATACCAAATGTTGGAGAAGAGTGGCATAAGAAGAAGAAGGTGGATAGGCAACACTATGAGCCTTACATTAAGGCCAGATTCTTGAGTCAGCTTGCAAGAGTCTTTCCCTTCAGATACTTGAAAGATGAGTATGCTCCAATCATGAAATTGATCATGAAATACTTCAGCCGTGAGGGGAGGTTCTCTTGACTCTATGCCTATCACATCAGGTTGCTCATGCACTTTACCAGGGTGAGGATGATGAACCTCCCATTTTTCATATGCAGGAACATAGAGAGGATGAACACCTTCATGTTGCATAAGACCCCTTAGCAGCAGCTCAACAGTCTGTATCACTTTACTCTTATCCAGATTTTGGTAGATCATCAGTTGGGATTGCAAGGCATTGCTTGGGAGGACTTCATCTCTCGTGACCGCTTCAGCAAATCACAGGTACTATCAGAGCCAGAGCAGGAGATGGGTGGTCCTTCTCATCAGTATGAGCACCATGAGACCATGACTATGCCAATATTCGTGACATATCAGAGAGGCAGTAGGCACTTGTTTGCAGCAGCAAAGCGAGTGTTACCTCCACCTGGGGTGGAAGGGGCCTCACTTTCGACATCGACTACCCAGTTATAGGACAAGGGAAAGAGGCATGTGCATGATGAGGGGCCATCAGGTGAAAAGGAGGCCGATTTCATCCTCATTCAGGATGATGATGCAGAGGTGGAGAATGCCCGACTTAGGATGACTATTCAGGAGCACAACACGGAGATCCAAGACTTGTCACTCAATGTGGAGAGGGCTAGATGGATCATCAAGTATTTGGAGTAGAGGAACAAGCAGCTTGAGGACCAGCATGAGATCATGGAGCTGCAAAACATCCATGAGAATCGACAAGCTGCCCAGCAAAGGAGGATCGAGCTCACTACCTTGGAGCAAGAGATAAACAATGATTATGAGTCCTGGTTAGAGCAGATCAACATCCATCTCAAGGGACTGCTAGAGAAGGCCGATAGAGACAAAACCATAATGAGGAGGATGGTTTATCATTACAGGGCACGGGACATGAGTGCAAAATCCCAGATAAGGAGCTTGAAAGAAAAATTGAGCAAAGCAACAAAACAGGCAAAAGAGGCAAAAGAGAAATATCGGCTTCAAATCTTGGCTGAAGCTTATGTGGCCTAGCATAGTGCCTCTTAGAGAACCTCTAGCTCAAATTTCAAGAAATTTGGGACAATTTTGGTCACATGGAAATTTTTGGTCACAAACACAGGTTTTTTCTCCCTATGCACAGTGCCACTGGCGTGGCACGTAGGATTGGGAGATCCAATTGAGAAATGGCTTGCATTTTTGGATTCAACATGCAAAATCATGACACCTGGCACTCGGCAGGAAATTTGGGCATGATTTGAGTCTCCAAGAGGTCAAAAACATCCAAAAAATGACCTCTCTGCCCCTATTTTGACACACAGAAAGCAGTCTTGGGAGAATGAAGATTTGGAGGGGCAAATGAGCTGCAAATTTAAAAATTCCACTTGGGTTGGAAATTAGACAGGATAGGCTTTCCAACAAGCACACTTGGGTACATTTTGGACTCCTACAAGTGCCTCAAAGCTGGCCCCAAAGTGGCATGACGCATATAGAAAGTGGTGCGACGCATATAGGAAAAATGGCCCAATTTGCCTCTATTTCGCGAAATTTCGATTCACAACTTTTTATAAGTGGGCCCTCTCATCTACACTTCACTTTTTCAGCACCTAAAGTGGCATTTAAAGTATTTTCACTGCAGATTGGCTTCTATCCAAGTGGCAAAGGAAGGCAAACAGTCACCCCAAGCCATTTGTCATGTTTGTAACGCTGCACCTATAGCTAATGGTTGGCTTTCCACCTCCATTTTGTAATGATTCGAATAACTCCCCAACCCTTGGGTGTTCTATCTCTTCATGGCACATTCTATATATTGTATGCAAACTATTTGCAAAGGGTTAGTTGGCTTGTAACTTCTGGGAGACTGTGGGAAAGAAACTCTGTTTCTTCATTGTATATTTTTGACAGAGGATTAATGAAATGCAGTGGCTTTGTTTCATGAGATTCATGTGGTTTTGAGTGTAGAAAATGTGTCTCTTATGTTTCATATGTATTTCCTTATGTTTCATAATTAATTTCATATTCATTTCCAGTGAAATTTTCTAAGTTAGATAAGGTAGAATTCAATTTTATTGCTCTACCTATGGGAAAGTTTCATGTTCAATGTTCTTTCTTCTATTGAAAAGGATTCATGTACTAATGCCCTTTTCAATCTCCTAAGCAATCTCTCCATTCCGCTTTGTTTCAAACTAAATTGCTGGACTCTCTGCCTATCTTGCCTCGCGAAGTAATCTATGCCTTTGTATTAAATTCTCTTTCCATCGTAGTCCATTGGTCCCATACCATCCAGAAACACAGTCATTCATAAAAATCGTTTCTTGTATCCATATTCACTTACTAGCCTAAGATCAATATTTCATTGTAAGTCATATCAGACCATTTTATTTATCTATTCACTGAGTGTGACTCGGAGAGAGCCCTCTCTTGTTCTGGTAGGGTTAGCTACCATACTGAGCGTGGTTTGTGGTTACCCTGAATTTTGCCTTCATTCCGCGTAAGGTGGATTTAGGTGCTAACATAGTGGCGACTCCACTGTGGAACGAAATCAACTCCCCTTTCTTCTTAATAATTCTAAGCTTCTGGATGATAAGTTTAGGATTGGATAGGCTGAATAAATTGGTTGTGTCCTTTGATTTTTCTCAATAACACGCTGGCTTCTAGAAGATACACCAGAGCTAATCTAGATCCAGACCCTCCGCACATTTACGAAAATCCCAATTTTATTCAAGAATTCATCGTCAAGAAAGCTCTATATCGTCCGTGTTCAAATCTCATTCATGCCCGGACATTTTTGAGTATATTGAAGAGCTAGAGTTTGATGAGCAGTTTGAATTATCGTTGTTCGAAACCAAATTCGAAAGGGCGATTGACTCTATTGTTCAGAATCCATAGTTTCTTGTAGAATTGGAGACAGAAAGGGCTAAGCGGTCGATTGATAATGACATTGTATCTCAGCTTCAAACTCCAATTGCTAGCCCCTTACAAACTGTGCACACTCCTCCAACACCTCCAAGGACAAATCCACCGAGAGGGATGGCTGCCCGTTTTGCACCCCTTATTCTACCTCAATTTCTAGATGACATGCCTACAGATTATTAAAGAAAAATCTCGTTTTTTTATGGCACTGCTAATGGCTTTACTGCTTAGCAACACGTGGACAGAATGGTAGACTTCTATGAACTTCATGAGATTGATGCGGAGAATGTGGCAATGAGACTCTTTGTACAGACATTTGCAGGTGAAGTGAGGAATTGGTTCAGAGGATTGCCGGCTGCACGTATCGCTACCTTGGTTGACCTACAAAGACAATTTTTAAACCGCTGGGAAGTGAAAAAGAATCCTCTTGAAATTTTGGCCGAATATGAGCAAATCAAAAGAAGCGTTGGTGAGTCGGTCCAAGACTATTGCATTAGATTCAATTCAGTTTATAACAAAATTCTAGATCATCTAAGGCCACCTGTGGGACTAGCCATGGTGAAGTTCCCGGATGGATTTAATGCTGACATAGCTTATCAATTAAGAGAAAGAGAACCAACCACAATGGAAGACATGCAAAAGATAGCGGTCAACGTTGAAGCAAATCTGCTGACCAAGAGAGCTAGAGAAAAGGCAGAGAAGAAGGTCACTGCAAAGGAAGAATCTTCCTCGGTAGATCAGCTACTTTAGAAGGTAAAGCAGATGCTTGAAAGAGTGAAACTTGACAAATCGAAGCTACAAGTTAGAAATCCTAACTTTTGTGGCCAGCAACAACCACAATATAGAATAAGACAGAGAGATCAGTGAGCCCAAGAGCAGACTACACAACTGCCAGTTCAGACACCTTTGCAGAAAAATTTTGTGCATGGACTAGAATCAGATGAGGGCGGGAATGTAATAGGTGAAGAAAATCACCTCTTTACTCCGGATGATTTGCCTATTTATCTGACTGAGGAAGAGGAGTATGCAAAAAGTTCAGCTATACACAAAGACGTAGATTTCATTCTAGCAAATGACACCATCATGGAGGAAGAATCATATGAGTACCAAAGAGGCTATATGAATGCTTTGTCTTCCCAACAAAAGCGATATTCACTTAGAAATAGAGATGTGCTGGTCAAACCAATTCAGAAAAAGAAGGATGTTGAGGCATCAAAGAATGATTCAGCAGTTACACAAAGGAAAGGAAAGGAGGCGGTTGATCCGGATAGCAACAAATCACCATCAGCAGAACAATCACATCAGCAAGTTGCATCGAAAGAAAAAGAAAGGAAAGAAATCCCAGTCAAAGAGGTAGAAAAGATTCCCGCTTTTAATTTAGAGAATGAGATTTCTAAATTAAAGGTATCCATCCCCTTGACTGAAATAATGAAGAACAATAGTTATAGAGGAAAAGTAGCTAAAATGTTGAATTTGGACCCAATGTCTGACATGGTGAATGTCGAAGATGATCAACCTGAAATGATTTTTGGGTCAGCATCGAATGGTGAGTCTCTTGATAGTGATGTGCCACCCTTCTATATCAGTTTGAGATTGCATAATTTTGTGTTACATAACGCCATGTTCGATTCCGGGGCTTCTCACAATCTCATGCCCAAGGCTATCATGGATAAGCTTGGTCTAGACATCACCCGGTAATACCATGATCTCTATTCGTTTGATTCCAGCACAGTAAGATGTATAGGACTCATCAAAGACTTGGTTGTGAGTTTGGATCAGCTCCCAATGAAGAATGTTTTGATGGATGTTGTTGTAGCAGATATTCCTCCCAGGTTTGGCATGCTTCTTTCCAGGTCTTGGGTAGTGAAATTGAAAGGGACACTACAGCTAGATTTCTTCTATGCAACGATTCCGGTGTTTGGAAAAATGAGGAAATTGTATCGGGAACAAAAAATGAAATACATGATCACAAGCAAGGAGAAACCAATAAATCATCCAATCAACTATGTACATACAGATTTAGAGTCTTTTGTTTTGTATTCAGATAGTTTTAATGATATAGATAGTCAGTTAGTAGAAGCAGATGATATTTCGGAAATAAAAGAAAATTTCAGAGGAGTTTTAAAGAAGGAAGAACAAGAAAAGCACAACACCGTTGGGCAATCAGCTGAAAGTAATGGACAACAAGCAAACAAGGCATAACAAACAGATTTTCAACACTTATAAGAGGAGGAGGAAGGCTTGTGGACCATGGATTTTGATGGAGCAGTGGGAAATGATGGCGTTGGAATTGGAATTTGGGTACGCAGTTCTTTCTCCGCCCCGAACAAAGTCCCTAGTAACATGCGGGTATGCTCTTACAAGTTGGCTTTTGAGTGTTCGAATAATGAAGCTGAGTATGAAGCTCTAATTGCTGGTCTAAAGATTCTAAGAAAGCTGAATGCTAAGAGGATTTCAGTATATGGCGATTCCGAATTGGTTATCAAGTAGGTCAGAGGCGAATATCAAGCAAAGCATCCTAGGATGCGGGCTTATCGTAATGCAGTTCTAGACATCCTAAAATTATTTTTAGAATACACCTTGACATGCGTGCCTCATATACAAAATAGTATTGCTGATGCTCTTGCCAAGGCAGTAAGTAGTTTGAAGATCCCAATGAACACCAGCAATAAATTTGAAATCCATGTCAAGCATCATCCAACCGTTCCAAACAATCAAAGATATTGGCAAGTGTTCCAAGATGATGAGGAGATTGATGATTTTATGTAGAACAAAGGCAAGTTCAAAGAGACCTCAATTGATGTAGAAAATGACGATGGTAAGGTTAATGGTACAGATGAGGTACAAATCAATGAAATGGACGTATTGCAGCTAAAGAATAACGTTATTCCCAAAGGATTGATACCTCTAGAAGAACTCTTTGATCAAGATGATGTAGCCCGCAATCCAACATTGCAGCTAACAGAGAAGGGTGTGGAAGAGGTCAATATCGGAACAGATACTAATCCTAAATTGGTAAAATTGTCCAAAGCATTGCTGCCAAAGATCAAGGACAAATATATCAGTTTGATGTCTTCATTTGCAGATGTGTTTGCTTGGGATTATTTTGACTTAAAGACATATGATACCAACATAATTCAACATACTATATCCATCAAGCCCAATCAAAAACCATTCAGGCAGAAGTTGAGAAGGCTAAATCCAAAGTTGCTGCCATCTATTGAAAAAGAGATCAACAGGTTGTACAAATCAGGGATCATTGTGCCAATCAGATTTTTGGATTGGATCTTTAACTTTGTGCCCATACGGAAGAAGACAGGTGAGATTCGCTTATGCATTGATTTTAGAAATCTCAATAAATTTTCATTGAAGGATAACTATCCACTGCCCAAAATGGACCATATACCTCAGTGAGTAGTGGGAGCATCTCGTATGTCACTACTTGATGGTTATTCTAGATATAACCAAGTTTTTGTCCATGAAGATGACCGAGACAAGACAGTATTCACCACTCCATGGGGAACCTTTCATTACGCTAAAATGCCTTTCGGTTTGAAGAATGCGGGTGCCACATTTCAGCGGGAAATGGACTTGGCTTTTGAAAATGAGAAGGATGTCTTTTTGGTGGTGTACTTAGATGATTTGACGGTGTTTTCCAAATCTCATGAAGAGCACATGTACCATATAAAAACTGTCTTCCAAAAGTGCAGAAAATGTGGCTTGTCGCTGAATCCAAAGAAGAGCATGTTCGCCATGGAAGAAGGCAAACTACTCAGGCACATTATCTCAAAATATGGCATTCGTATTGATCCAGCACGTGTGCAAGCAATTCAGCAAATCGATCTGCCCCGGAGTAAAAAAGAGATACAATCGTTCAATGGTAAGATGAATTTTCTATGCCGCTTTGTACCTAATCTTGCTGAACACCTAAGAGAGATGACAAACATGCTTAAGAAGGACAGCCAAGTGAAATGGACGGAGGAGGCTGTAAAATATTTTAATTTGGTCAAATTGGCTCTTTCCTCAGCTCCAGTTTTAGTTAGCTCGGACTACACTCAGGATTTCATGTTGTTCTCATTTTCTTCGGAGCACACTATGGCAGCTGTCTTATTGCAGAAAAAAGATGATCATGAAAGACCCATTTGATTCTTCAACAGAGCTATAAGAGATGCAGCCTTAAAGTACAACAGCATTGAGAAGCAAGCCCTTGCACTTGTGAAGGCACTGAAATATTTCCGGGTATATATTCTACATTCTCATATTTTGGCCTATGTTCCTAATGCTGCTGTCAAAGATGTTTTAGTGCAGACCGATCTGGAAGGAAGAAGAGGCAAGTGGATTGCAGCCTTGATGGAATATGATGTGGAAATAAATCCCACAAAGCTGGTGAAAGGACAGGGGTTTGCAAAGTTAATGGCCGAATCAAACTTGCATGCTTTGGACATAAATTTGATCGCTGCCTTGTCCGATGAGAATGAGGAAGGATCGTCAATTCAGGTATCAGAAATGTTTGCTATTTCTCTGTGGTATTCATATATCATATATGTGCTTAAAAATTTGTCACCACTACCTAGCATGACTAGAAACAAAGTGAGAACACTCAATTTGAAGGCTGCCAAGTTTTGCATTCTAAATTCTGCACTGTATTGGAAAGATCCCGGTGGCGTTTTGTTAAATTGTTTGGTGGATGTAGAGCATTGGAAAGGTATGTTTTAACGAATAACTTAGTGGTGCTTCAAGCAATAGTTGTAACCTTTTCTTTGTTGTAAAATAAGGAGAATGTAATGAGAATAAGTACGAATGACCCAATCACTAAAAGTTATCTTCTCTATGCAGGAAAAGACAAAAGTAGGAAGGCGCAGTGCAAAACAAGAGTTCCATGAGAAGATAATGGCTGTCCCTCCAAAACCAAATAATGTCCAGACCAGGGCGAGTAAATCAAGGCAGATCAATCCGGGACGAGATGAAGGACTGTCAGTTCAGAAGGCTAGGCAGAGAAAAGAAAGGAGTTAACAGTTTAACAGATCCCTCAAGATCTTTGATCCTAAGGGATCATTACTTTCAATCATTTTGTTGTTTAGTTAACTCCGCCATTACTTGTATAAAAAGGGGCAGCATTGAAGACTTCAGGGATGTCTGGAGTATCTTGTATCTTTACTTTTTGTTTACAGGCTGCACAGTTGGTTAGACTCAGACTATCGAGTCTCTTTGAGACTTAGTTTTGCTGTATTATCATTGATGCGTTAATATAATATATTTGGTGTTACTTTCTCCCTGCATCTGAAGTAAGTTACGGCGGTGTGCCATTGGAAGCTAAGGGCCCGGCTCCAACGGACACTGGCTGATTGTATCATTACAGTTTGGCTTTGTGTGGTTTGTTTATTGTTTTTAATAATCTGATATGCTTACATGTTGTTCCATACTCGTTCATCATTAGTTTTCCTTTTTTAAATCTTTGTAACAAGTTTACATCATATTTCCAGAGTTGATCACATAACATTGTTCTAAGTTGTTCACTTCTGTTACAAAATTTATAAGTGGAATGTTTCAGCTACATATGGTTGGAGTGATGGACTACTGGTAATCATTTCAGATTATGTGTATATATGATTGACGTTTCCTGTTTATGGTGATTTGCTGTTCCATTTGATTAAATTGTCTACTTTTACAAAATATTGTTCTTTCTTTGTATGTAAGTTGATGCCAAGAATTGAGAGTGTTTAACTCGCGAGATTTAGTTTCTTTCCTGTCGTTCCTCTTTACTGCTGTTCCATTTCTGAATTGCCGTTCCATTCTGCTTTCTTGCTGTTCCTTTTTACTTGCATTCATTGGTTTGGTGTGGGAGGAGGATCAAGGCTTTCGTGAGACACAGTAGACGCTATTATGCTCCTAGATCCATGATCCATACTCTAATTCCTTTTCCTTCATCAGTTTCTAGAGGGATGGGTTACTGCTTCCATACCCTTGACTGACAAAGTTGCCGCGTGTGATTTCTTTATGCAAAAGTAATTTAGCTTAGCATCCTTTTACTCTTGTATTTCTTAGACCTATACTACTAAGCATTACTCTGACAAATAGCCTCAAATCGAGATACCCTTTACAGTAACAAAACGCTCCCGGATTGACTTGTAATGTGAGATAACTAGAGGTGAAAAAGACCCTTGTTACAGCTCTACATTTTGGCGCCGTTGCCGAGGAAAGGGTATAGCCATTTGTCTTTTAAACAGGGTAGTGTGCGAATCTGCCAGGGGAGAGTTGGATTTTAAAAACGGAAGGTAAGAACCTGCGTACGGAGCATGTAAAAGCCCTGCTCCACCGTCCGCTTTCCTAGCAGAATTGATTGGTTAAATAGGATTTAGTAGTTTAATTGGAGTGCATGACTAAGCAGAAGAAGCCAGAAAAAAATCAAAAGCCTCCACCTAAATTCGAAAAAGCCAAGGGGCCGGTGACCCTTGGATGAACGACCTTCATAGACGAAATCTATAAGAAAGTTGAATCTTAGCCATCAGTAGGTTATAGGAAAATCAATTCTAAACATCCTACTAGTTCCCTTTAGGCCTCGGAATCACCATCTGAAGCCTTTGCTGAGGTGCACAGTCAAACAGAGGAGCAGGACTTTCAAGAAATTGAAAATTTGACTCCTGGACTATTGCACGAAGGGAAT
>APFE031166871.1:0-22770 GCA_000404065.3 Pinus taeda | reverse complement strand
GAAGCTGTTACATTGGATGTAACGTCTGTAATCTAAATATAGTATTATTGTAACAACATTTTGTTGATGGGAAACTGATTTCCCTATTTTTGTATAATGGGTTGAAATAGAGTTTATAATGTAAATCTTTTGTAATAGATGTCTCCTCTTTATAAAGAGGAGACATATACATTAGAAGGGGGGATGAACAGACTGCAGGAAAGGCTCAGTTGAAGGGACATGACTAGAATCTTTTCTTTTTGTAACATGACATATTGAAGGATGAATAAAAGTTTTGTTCTGAACATCTTTTTCTAGTTCTCATCTCCTGGAGAATCTTGTGAGAAGGACAGGGACCACCTTCATCACAAGATTCACCCATTATATTTCTGCAGCGTGTCAAGTGTGATTTTTATTCATACCTTGTTAACAAGCACTGTTTTCTGGATATTGTTTTACTTTTGTTGAAACTTTGTCCCTTTCTTAATCGATTGTTGCATTGGTCAAAGTTATTTCATGAGTGTATCACTGGTGATTGAGTTTACAGAGTGAATTGACGAGCTAGATAAACAGAGGCAGGTGATGAAGGTTCCCGCTCCGGAGATAGGGTCCTGATTCTCTGTTACAGCATAGCCATTGTTTGCCTTTGCAGATTTATTTCTTTTTGTTGAATTATTCTTTAATTGAAATTAAGAATTCCTTGATAGATATCCACAATAGAGTATAATTGTTGTAAAACAGAGTGGGGCTTCAGTTGTTAAAGCAAGGAGTGATTTGTTTGTACTACAAATTTTAGTGTTTTTAAGATTGAGTACATATAGTACGTAGTTGCCTTTGAAATAATCAGACTTCCCTGGGTTGACAATTTATGTAGCACTTTAACCAGCAATTAAAGTGACCAACATTTTTG
Source organism: Pinus taeda (assembly GCA_000404065.3). Lineage (NCBI taxonomy): Eukaryota > Viridiplantae > Streptophyta > Pinopsida > Pinales > Pinaceae > Pinus > Pinus taeda. The sequence goes on along the minus strand of APFE031166871.1, from coordinate 21,881 downwards.
CGCCATTGATAGGGAAGACGACCGTAGATTTTAAGAGCATTAATGATTTTCCTTTAGATGTACAGGATGCATGAGAGGACACAAGAAAACTAATCCTATAGGTGGCAAGTGTAAAGGCAAAGGAGGAAGGAAAACTTTTATTGACGACATTATCTTGAAAGATGACACATCTTAGAGGATAAGCTCTCGGAGGCCACAGACTCAGCACTCTCTCCAAATGAACTACGAAACGAAGGAAGTAGTGGGACCTGATAGGGCCGAAGAGGCAACAGAACAAATTGAGGAGTCAGTGGAAGACATTGAAGAACCAATAGAAGATATTGAAGTTGAGGAACCGATTCAGAATATTGAAAGCCCAACAGAAAGCGCTGAAGACCTGGCAAGTGTAACAGGGGAACAACTAATGGACGGAAAAGGACTCTTTGGTGGGGAATGAAGAGAAGGAAGAGGTGAGAATTCCCTCTCCACCTTGGAATTCCCTATTGAGGACCTTCCCAGAGGGGAAACTCCTATGAAGAACATCCCACTTTCAGCCCTACCTAACTTCCATGGTTTATCATCAGAAGACCCTGATTAATTTCTGTTTGAGTTTGATATATTATGTAGAAGTTATGATTATGTTACTAATCCTCAAAAGTTAAAGTTATTTCCAACAACATTAAAAGGAAATGCACTAAGATGGTTCGTGAGCTTGGGAGGACATGTGATCACAACATGGGAGCAGATGAAGGAGAAGTTTCTGTCCAAATATCAAGACTATTGCCGGACAAGAGAAAGAAAGGAGGAACTATTTAAGATGGTTCAGAAGGAGGATGAAAATATGGAGGATTTCGTGGAGAGATTACAATATAATTTGCAGAGATCTGATCACCCTAATATGAGTAAGGATATTCTTAAGACAATACTGTTGAAAGGGGTACGAGATGATTCTTTAGACATGTTGAATATAAGCTTGGTAAAGGGGATATATCTAAAGAATCATATGATGAGATTGTCAACCTTTGCAAGAGATGTTCAAGAGGAGCAGTAAACAGACCAAAAAGCAGGGACAATACATATTCAAGAGTCCAAAAATCAACCAGTGGGGGAGCAACAAGAGTCGAAATAGGTAATTTACTTGAAGAATTTAAAACTGAAATGTTAAGCTCTTTTGCTTCACAAATTGATACCTTGCAAGTTAAAAAGAAGAAAGTAGAGGCAGAAGTTGCTTTGGCCATTTTCTGCCCTAAATGCAGAGAAAAACACCCACTGAGGGAATGCCCACTGGACAAGGTACTAATTTTCACCATTTGCGAGAAAGACCATGAGACTCAACAATGCCCTTCTTTACCAGGAATAAAAGCAGCGTTGCAACCAACTGAAGAAGAAGTTGAAGAAGTCTACTTGCTGACATAGAGGAGGCAATGGCAGCCCCAAGGAAAAGGTACGAATTCTAATATGCCATTTAATCATTGGAATAATTATCCTTCTTTTCAAGCAAAATTACCCACCCTTCAATCAAATGCAATAACCACCCTTTAATCAAATGAACTTCCCACCCATACAACAAACAAACCCTCCCTTTATGGATCCAACAGTGTGGAATCCCTGGTCTCTACAACAATCTTATTTTAATCATTGGAGCCCAGGCTGGATAGCTCAGCAAATCCCATTTCCAAACCAATTCCCTCAGTATCAGCAATCTCTCTCTCTGCCATCAAATGCTCCACCAAATAACTAGACAATGATACCCTAGCTTCCTGTACAACCGAACCCCAATCCTAATAATAATAATAATAATAATAATAATAATAAAGCTGTGCAAGTCATCGATATTCAGAACCAACCTATTCTCCCTATGAAATGTAATGACATTGACTTGTGGTCTGGGAGAATAGTCAAGCCTATTATTGATGATATTACTTCTTCTGACTTTGATAAAGAAGAGACAGAAAAAGATAAATCATCCAATAAGGGAGCTGAAACAGTTGAGCTACCCTCTAATAAAACCACTGGAAGAGCAGAGCCACCATTCCCTGAGTGTTTAGCTCTCACTAAGACACCTGAGCTGTCTGCTTTTAACCTTCTAGGGGAATTGCAGAATCTGTATGTTAAAATTCCACTCTTGCAAGCACTTAGAGATGTACCAATTTATGCTAGAACTGTTAGAGACATTTGGATCAAGAAACCTGGAAGAAAAGCTAAATATCCCCTTGCAGTTCATGTGATGGGTGATCTAGCCACTTTAATGACAGGAAAAACCCCTCGTATAAAATATGGTGATCCTGGTCATCCTAAAGTTATAGTACAGGTTGGAAAAAATTTTGTTTCCAGAGTTCTGGTAGACTTAGGTGCTGGCATAAATATTATGACCCTTGAAACTGCACAGTTATTACAGCTGAAGAATTTAATTAGAGAGACACCATTTTTCCCGTTGTTGAAACACCATTTTTCCCGTTGTTGAAACACCATTATTCCCGTTGTTGAAACACCATTTTTTCTCGTTGTTGAAACACCATTATTCCCGCTGCTGAGACACCAACGTTTCCCCATTTTCTTCATTGCTGAAACACCAATCTCTCCATTAATGAAACACCAACCTTTTCCATCTTTTCCCTAAGAAGCATCAATTTTCCCATTTTTCCCGAGATTGAGGCATCAATTTCTCTCAAAAATGACCAATACATATCACTTTTCATTGAGAGAATCAACCATTCATCCTAATAATTGTGTTCCTTCACTATCACCTCATGTGAATAGAGAAAGCCTTTCATATAAATATCCTCATATATTACAACCCCTTTTCGTAACCATTGGTGATCTATTAACAATGAGATTATATTTTCCGCACAACAATCAAAGGTAAAACGTGAGGTATGCGTTTTTATGTGTAAATACTAAACTGTAGTTAATGAGAAGATTCCGATATGATTACCAAAATCATCATACAATCAAACTTATCATTTTAGCCGCAGTTGGGGGGGGGGGGATACCAAAATATTGCAATCATTCCATGATATGCCAATCACCGTCGTTTTTTATCACGACCGCGTCTCGTCACCCCGTCTCTGTCTTATTATGTCATAACCTCATTTGCAATATATTACTCTGTTTCGGCGGTGGTAAATTGGCTCTGTACTGTGCATTTTACTGAACCAGTAACTATGGGAGGTAACGTTGTTCGACATGAACCTGGATCAATGGCTCTATTGGAACTACACCGGGAAGCATATCAAATTTTTCTGCAAGCAAGCTAGATGGATTATTTCCAAAGGCTCCAGGGATTTGACTCTCAACAAGTCCTGGAATTCGCATGAAATTTAAAGGAACAATACTCTACGGTTCAAGGAGTGTGAATTCCAGTAACAAAGGAGGATATAGCACAGGTTTCAAGATTACCAACTGATGGCATTTGTTGGTTCAGTCATAAACACCTCATTCTGAATGCACAGCAAGATTTTCTTCTACCAGGAGAGCAGGTCGAACCTAAAGGCTGGGGTGTTGCACTTCATTCATTACCACCTCCATGGCCGAAGGTCGTAGAGTTTGTCAAGCACTACTTCACCTGCGAAGGACGTTACCAGGTAGTGTACCAGCATGACATTGTGTTGTTGAATCATTTAAGACATGGTCATTTATTAAATATGCCATACTATCTGCTTGGGTGTCTAAAGAATATGTCACATTATTCCATGAATGCAAAGCACCCACTCTTCTCCCTCACTCACCATCGCTTGGTTCAGTTCCTAATCCGGAGGGGCTTTGCCCTGCAAAATCCTCCTCCCCTTAATAACCCACCCTAGGAAGCTACTGAAATCCCTCAACCGGCAGCAGAAAATCTACAGGGAGCTGCTGAAATTCCGCAACCAGCAGTCGAACACCCTCAGGAAGTTGCCGAAATTTCTCAACCAGTAGCCAAAACACCCCAATTGGACGTTGAAAACCCTCAACGGACCCCTAAAATCTCTCAGTAAATTGAAAATCCTTCTATACAATAGCCTGGGATTATTTTGGAATCCTCAGAAGTTTTACCACCTGCACCAGTCAATCCAATTGACCTCTCCTCTGTATCTACCCCATCCCTTAATGTAGCTGAATCATCCACTCCCATTGTCCATATCCCTAGTGATAATTCGGATGATAATATTCCCATTATTAAGCTCAAAAGGAAAAGACAAGAAAAGGTTGCACCCACACAAAAGAGAAGAACGAGGGCTTCAATTAAAGAAGCTACTATTACTGATAATCCCCCTACCCTAAGAAAAAATGTTCGTAAGAGAAAAACCACTGTGTTGCCTGCCTTCCTACCTCGAAGACGAATGAGGACCTCCTCCGAAATAGAAACCAAGACCATCATCCCAGATTCCCCGCCCATTATATTAAAACTCCATACCCCACCACACTCCCAAGTCCCTAAATCTTCACCCTCGAGTACCGAAATGCAAGTTGCTTAGGAATTTGTGACATCATTCCTTTCAGAAGATGCAGCTGCCCCACAAGAACCAGCTGTTGATCTATCAAAAGTAGACACCCAAGATGATGTACAGCATGTAGCTGCTCCACAAGAACCAAATACTGACCTAACAGGTGTTACACAAGAACCACCTGTCAAGGAACAAAAGATAGACGGCCTAGAGGTAGCTGTTACACAAGAACCAGCTACTAGTCCAGCAGGTGTTACACAAGAACCACCTGCTAACGATCATGAACAAGAAACAGACCAAGACATAGCTGCTACTTACTCAGTAGTTGATACACAAGAACCACCTGTTGAGGATGCAAATGATGGGGCTGCCACCAAACAACGATCCTCTAATCCAGAGACTACAACTACTACAGAAGGCCTTGTCACTTTAGCCTCCCTTCAACAAGAAAATGAGTTTTTGAAATCTGTGATTCCTCTGGTTGGTGACATTCAAATCAGAGCCTTCGTTTCTTTCCTGGGCAACCAGCTTACCTGGAAAAATGCTTTCATATCAGCAACACACAATGAAGAGAACTACCTTCTCTGGATCCAAGCCAAGCCTCAGAATGTCACTGTTTTTATTTCTCAACATTGACAGGTTTTACAAGAGCTAGGAATGACTGAGCATACGGGTTTTACAAGAGCTAGGAATGACTGAGCATATCAAAAAACTACAGGCAGTAGTCTTAAAGGATTGCCAACATTATGTTAATACTAAGGGAACTTTTGCCATACAAGCAAACAATCTATTTTGGGAACATTCCCCTAAGGAGAGAAGGGAATACCTTTCCTTTAACCCACTTAATCATTAGGCAGAAATTTCACGAATACCTAACTATGTTAAATGTATTCAACAGTGTGCCGAGAATTGGTTGGGTTATCATTTTCACTTCCCTCTTCTTTGGCTCCCAACATAGCAATACAAAGATGAATTCAGGTTACCCAAAAAGGAGGATCTTATAGCATGGAAAAAAGTTCGGAATGCCCAGGGTTTCAGAGACATGGTTGACAACACCTTTTATACTTACTGTATAAGCAATTTGCACTGTACATCCTAGTACTCCGACTCAGACTCAGAGTAAAAGTTGCATGGGGACATTCAACACTTTCAGTTGGGGGGGACGTTAGGACCTCATATTGTCTCTTTCTGACTATACATTTTGTTATAATATTACCCTTTTCAACCTATATTTGAAAGTCCTTGTTAGTGTTTTGACTCAATTATTCCAAAGGTATGCAGTGATTCTTCTCATCATTATACGTTTAATTATTTAACATATAATCATGTTATCTTCATATTTAATCTTTGAATTGATTAGTTGTTGAACAATTAAAGAATGGTGTGCAGCTCGCGTTGCTAAAACTGCCTGGAGTTGGCAGGACTATTTTTGCAGTGGCTGAAATAGCAAGAACGGCACGCAAATCTCGAAGCTCAAACAGTTGAGATTTGTATTCCAAATTTGATAGCAAGAGGGGAACCAGATCAATCACCGAGGAAGCTGTTACATTGGATGTAACATCTGTAATCTAAAGAGAGTATTATTGTAACAGTATTTTGTTGATGGGAAACGGATTTCCCTATTTTTGTATATTGGTTTGAAATAGAGTTTATAATGTAAATCTTTTGTAATAGACATCTCCTCTTTATAAAGAGGAGACATCTACATTAGAAGGGGGGATGAACAGACTACAGGAAAGGCTCAGTTGAAGGGACAACACTAGAATTTTTTCTTTCTGTAACATGACATATTGATGGATGAACAAAACTTTTGTTCTAAACATATTTTTCTAGTTCTCGTCTCATCAGGAATCTTGTGAGAAGGACAGGGCCCACATTCATCACAAGATTCACCCATTATATTTCTGTAGTGTGTCAGGTGTGATTTTTATTCATACCTTGTTAACAAGCACTGTTTTCTGGATATTGTTTTACTTTTGTTGAAACTCTGTCCCTTTCTGAACCGATTGTTTCATTGGTCAAAGTTATTTCATGAGTGTATCACCAGTGATTGAGTTTACAGAGTGAATTGGCGAGCTAGATAAACAGAGGCAGGTGATGAAGGTTCCCACTCCGGGGATAGGGTCCTGATTCTCTGTTACAGCATAGCCATTGTTTTCCTTTGCAGATTTATTTCTTTTTGTTGAACTATTCTTTAAATGAAATCAAGCATTCCTTGATAGATATCTGCAATAGAGTATAATTGTTGTAACAAAGAGTGGAGCTTTAGTTGTTAAAGCAAGGTGTGATTTGTTTGTACTACAACTTTTATTGCTTTTAATATTTAGTACATATAGTACGTAGTTGCCTTTGAAATAATAAGACTTCCCTGGGTTGACAATTTATGTAGCACTTTAACCAGCAATTAAAGTGACCAACAAATACAACAACCTCTTGTCTCCATGGCTCAATAACATCCTTAGATTAGTGCCTCCTTAACTGGAACGACTCAGGCTCAAATGCATACTATCACCCCTCATCTTGGTCAAACATCCAGTATTGGACAACAACAAATGGTCCAACAACCATGGCTGGTACAATATCAACAGCCGCAATTCCAACAAACTTACCGAGGACCTGAGCAGCAAAGCTTTGCAGGTAATGGGCAACCGTATTTTCAAAATGGTTATCAACAACCGTACTATAATGGTTATTTCCATCAACCTTATCAAATTTATCAGCATCGGATACATTATGCTAGTATGCAAAGGCCTACTGCTCAGGAAATCCCATCTTATCCTCGATATGCTTCACCAAACTTGAATCAACAGTTGCCTTTTGTAGCAACTTTAGAATTACCAGATCTGAACTGGCTGATGAATGATCCAATTGCTTATGCCCCTTGGTGGCCAATGCTTCCTCATAAATTTCCCTCTAATATTCCTAAATTCAATGGAAATCCGAGTTTCATATACGAAGAGGACCATTATATGAAAAATTGTCCACATCGAGTTGAGGTCATGAAGTTTTTGAAAACTTCAAGTACCTCGGCAGTATTGACTGACTTGTTTCCAAACTCGAAAAACAATCTAGTTGCTATCGGTCATGCTTCACCATCCCAAGTGCTTATGTTTCCCATCTCAAAATAGAAAAATGATGCTTTGATATTGATAAGGAATAAAGATTATGGGAATCCATAGATGTTGAACAACAAGGCTACAGATCAACCCAGTAGTTCAACAACAACTTTGTCAGAAGTTGTGCCACCCATCATTCTTGAATTAACTATAAATATGCCAAAGGGAGTAGTACATAAATCAACATTTAATCCTCATGCTCGAGCATCACAGAATTATAATATAGTGGAGCATTTGGCTCAATCGCCATCCGTTATGTTGACACTTTAAGTACTATAGGGGATTGACCCAATGGATTCAAACCTTGTGGCCTTTAACCATAATGTATATGAACCTCAGTTAAGCGCCCAACTCGCTTTCCTTATATAGGTAAAATCCCTCAACAAAATTGTTCATCAAATAATCATTGACGAGGGGGCATGTACCTGTATTATGTCAATGAGTTGCTATAAAACTTTGGGTTCACCACCCTTGTCACAATCATCAATGATGTTAAAAGCATTCGATGGAAGGACATACATGCCATATGGGATATTAAGTAACTTGCAAGTTGAAATTGGGGGCAAGATAATAGAAATTGAAGTCGAGGTCATTGATGGAAACCTTGACTACAATATCTTACTAGGAAGGCCCTAGATTTATGCTATGGCTACCGTTGTGTCAACATATTTTAGAAATATTGCATTTCCTTTCCAAGGTGGAAGTACAATCATTGACCAACTAACCTTTTTCCCCAACAATTCACAAGCTACTGGAATCATTCAATTGATCCATGGAAGTCCTCAATCACTTAAAAATGTCAGAGTAGGTCTTCTAAAAGACCCTTCTTTAATGGGTACTTTTGCCCTCCTGCCTCCGAGTAATCTGGCGGCAGTGGCAACAGTAGAAACCTATCACATGATATCTTCTACATCATCAAATATTAAGAAGAACTTTGACCATTTTGATATTGTGGATCATCGCGAGGTGTTGCCCCCAAGCCCCATAGAATCTTTGTAGCAATCAATTTTCTGGGCCTGTGCGGTGAACCCAAATCAACACTCAACGAATATTTGGATAGATAGGTCTCTACAATATGGTACCTCTTATGATCCTTGGTCTCGTATACATTCTATAAACAAAGGAATCATTCAGTCAATGATGATAGGAGAGACGCCGTGGGAAAATTATGACCATCATTCCCACCTTCAAGATAACAATGAATATTATTCAAGCGACCTTAATCATCCTTCAGTTTTTGATTTTCTATCAAAAAATTTAAAACAAGACCCTTGGAGAAAAATTCCAGTCGAGTCTTTCACTTGATCTCGTAAAAGAACCTTCATTCCATCCACCTCATAACCATGAGTAGTCTGGTGAATGTAATGAAGCTTGGGAGGCATGCACCTAGTTGTAAAGATAAGTTTCCTTGTAGTTTATGTGATTGGTCTGCCACACCGGTCTGTCACACCATTCACCTTTGTCTATTCTAGACAAAACCGTCCTACTTCACCACAGTGATTTCCATCTGGTTACAAGAGACTCTCCTTTTCATTATGTCGGGGGCATGCAAACCAAACGAGCAATGTTTCCGCAAGGTTCAAGCTCATTAAAAAATAAACCTTCCTTCAGTAAATGACCTCTGTGATTGCTATGCTATCAACCTTTTGAACCTTGGTTGTGTTCTTCCATCACCTCCATTCTTTTGACTAATCATGCACTTCCACTTGATTGTTCTCTTTTGAGGAAAAATGGTGATGAGTGATTCTATTAGCCACCATCTTCACACTGCCATGTTTTGAGAAATTCCAAACTTACCTGGAACTAGTTGCTACCGGAAAACATCGCTCATTCGTCAAAAAATGAGTTTATTTTAAGCTCTTTTTAGACTCGCTAAATATGAAAAGATTGCCGAGCTATTGGCCTTTCCAACTCATTAAAGTAAAGGGAAGCACCATCCCTCCTATACATTTTAATCTTTTGGGACCTAAGGGATTATCAAACAAAAATATCGATCGCTTGTCTTTTTTGGCTCGCTAAAGTGATAGAAAAGTAATCCCTTTCGTATTATTTTATACTTTTTCAGACTTAAGGGATTATGCTATGGAAAAGGACAGCTGGAGTTTCCTTTTCGTCCCTTTTCAAACTCTCTAAACATGAAAAGGAACGAGTTATATTTGTCGTTAAACTTGTTAAAACAATAACGACAAACTTGTCCACACAGACAAAAATGAGTTTCACTATCGCTAGGCTCACTAAAACATAGTGACAGGTTTGCTCGAAGGGAAAATTATAGAGCAAGCATATGTTACCCTCCTCAAGCTTGACAAAAATAAAGAGGTATTGGTCAATAATGACTGGGAAAAAAGGGAAGAGAACTTGAAGAACTTCATTGATAGCAGGTTGCTCTTGAACATGACACTTTCACTCCATCACCATGGTTGAGTCGAGTTGGGTTATTCTGTTCACCGGTCGTATCACCATTGGTCCTCCACAACATCCATCTTTTGGGGTTAACGCTACCAATCCATATTAGTGTCACCGATATGTTCGAGAGAAGTCATTCAGAGAATTTACTACCCAGCTAACGCCTCATCTACTGCAATACCCTCACTCTCCATTTTTCATGAACCCCATCCCTGAACCTTGTATCATCAAATCATTTTCACCACCAGAAAATCATTTGCTTCGTTTCGTGTCGTAGATGTGGGATACATTAAGGCCCTCCTACGATGGTTCACTTCTTGTTGACATCAACTCATTATCCAAGAAGTTGACTTAGAAACAACCCTCTCAGTACTTTGAAGCTTGCATGCCTCAATGGCAAGTTTCTCACTTCCAGCGACAGGTTTACATCAATGGCCTTTGACCGAAAGATTTTTCGCGGTGTTTGACATCGACTCATATATTCACACCACGTGAATTGTACGGTAGTACCTTGAGGGTCATTATCATTATCAGTGATTCCTCTCGTGCCTGCTAACAACTTACATCATTGGCTGGTAATCAGGCGATGTGTTTCCATGTTCTACTTCAGAACATCTTTTCACATGGATCAACTTGTACATCGGGTGAAGATTGAATGAGTTTTAAGACCCTAAATCTAGTTTCGTCTATCTGAGCTGCGATATGTTCAGGAATATAAAGACATCAAATGTACATAGAAGATTCATAGATAGTCATCTAAGCTAGGGGGATGACCCTTCATATGAAGAATCACCAGTCTGCAACTGCAGACAATTATCTGTTCTATGTACATGAAAATAAATTTATAAAGCTGAGCATGGGAATGCCTTCCTCAGTTAGATCATGAAAATAATATGATGGTGATGTATAGTATTGTATCTTATATAGGTCACCTTCCAATTCGAGTACCTCGGATCCTCATGATAAAGCATTTCACCTGACATCAAAAGATTTACGACCTCATGCTTTAGGGGGAAACTATTATAGACATATTTGGGCACTTCAATCCCAATCACATTTGTTGATAAACCAAGGGGTCCTTAACCCATAAAAGTGTTGTTTCATACCCTAAAGGATCATGGTCAAATGATTACATCATTTCCCAGAAGTTCCACCTGAAAAAACACTCAAACCTGGCCAAAATTGGACCATACTGACTGCTCCTTGGTCAAGGTGTGATGCATAATAGCTGCTACACTAGCCAGGTGCAATGCATACTGAAGAGGCCTTCTGTGGGGTGCGATGAGAGAGAATGGACAAATGGCTGAGACAGTTTGCTAGGTGGATGCTCATGGAATCTTCTAGAAACTTCTCCTATGACACTTGCCTCTCTGAATTTTCCTAGTGATGAGTAAGAGATCAATGAAATCCCCAAGTGGAACCAAGAACTATCAGTGGAATGACACTAATCAGAAACCCAGAGCTGACACACACCCTTACAAGACATCTATTTATGGATCCCTCATCTGAGAGATCCAGAGGCTAGAATTTTGTATTTTGTAAGGAAGTGTTGTTGGTTTATCTTTGAGAAGAGACACTGTATTGTTGGGTGATCTTTCTTTTCATGAGGTGAAGAGGGCTTTGATGCTGGGAGGATGATGTTGGATCAGACAGCTGGGTTGTAATCCTGTCTTCTACTATTAATAAAGTTATTTGAGTTTTCCTCCATATAATCGTGTCTTTGTGAATATTTTTATTTGTGAATTCAATTGTATGGTCAATGTATTTCTGATTCTGCATTGTTTATGGTATTATAGATCAAGATTCTTTGATGGTGTTTTCTTGCTTTGCCTCTACAGGCATTCTCTAAAGCGGGACAAGTAGGAGAGGAGTGGCAAGCTCTATCAAGAGAGAGAAGAAACAGGCAAGGAGACAAGTGGAAGATCCAGGTTGATCCTCTTTGCTTCTCTCTTATCTTTCATACATAAAGGAAATCATAATTTTCTTTGATTGTTTGTTTCTAAGATAGCTACCCATCTTAGTGGGACTAGCAGATCGAAAAGACGCTAATTTTCTCGGAAACAAAATGGTGACTCCACTGGGGAGGGATTATTTAGTTTGTTTTTTATTGTTGTTTGCTTTATAAACTACAGACAGAGCCTGAAGTTAGTCAGTTAGCCTTCGAATTGCTCTTGCTATGCAAGTGCAAAGTAGATGAATGCTGCTTCAGTCAATCTCCAGGTTGGTTAATGAACTAAACATCTGTCTTGCAAAAATCCTAATTTCCCTTGTGGTAGCTCAATAACCTCCTAAGATCATACCCCTATACTTTGTTTTTACTATTTATCATAGCTTAGCTGAAATAACTGAACTTAGTTGCAAATTTTGAGGAAAAACCCAACTCAGTTTCACTCCCTGGCCCATCGCATTGTCTGTAATTGGCAGCCTATGTACATCGCACCTGCTGTGTGTCGTAGGTGAGATGCATCCATGTTTCCCTTAAGGACAGGTGCGATGATTGAGTGATATTGTTTCTCTCTTTGGAACTTGGTTTTTTCCTCCTTGTTTTAAGCTCTATTAAGTAGTTTTGCTGCATATGATCAGTATCTCATTGCTAAAACCTTCTTCCTTTACATTATTTAGCCTCCACTGATTAGGATTTGTAAATGTTTTTTATGCATTTTTGATCATTTACAGTCTTTCTTTGTCAAGAGTAGCTTAATCGAACTGTCGTCTTTTGATTCAAAAGTGTTGTAGCTGTCATTTTGGGTCAAGAAGAAGAGTGTCATAAAGTATTCCTCCTCTAGATAGTCAATTGTACTTTTGTCATTGTATTTGATTTGAATTGTCAATATTCAAAGTGTCGAAAGTAGTTTTCCATTTGAAATCGAAAGTGTTGTTTTAGTCTTCCTTTCATTTTGAAAAGAAATTGTTGAAATGTCGCCTTGAAGAAAATATTTCAAATCTGTACCTAGTTTTACTTTTTGGCATTCTCACATTAAGGAAACAAAAAAACAAATACCTGCAATTACATTTGCATTTAGACTATGTGCAAAATATGATTTAGGAAAAGTGCATTTAGTGTGTGCTCTTTGTGCTCTGTTGAAAGAATCTTAATCTTCTTTCCTTAGTAGCTACGATTTTCATTGCTAAAAGAAAATAAACAATTGTTTATCATTTTAGATTGCATATTTAGGAATTTTACATCCACATCACATGGTGAACCTTGAAAGACAAACTTCTAAACAAGATCAACTCTAAAATAAATCTCAATGAACATAAAAATGATTTGGAACCTAACGTAACACATCTAGAAGTCTAGGCTAGAGACGTGTTCTGGCATCGTAAAACCTGGTAACTATTGTTTTCATTGAAGGTTGGGTGATTCCTCCTCTTTGATACGACAAGTGCCAGTACGAACTTGTGCTACCTGTACCGTCGAGTGTATATTGGGAAACCACAATAGGATGATATCTTTTTTCCTTAGAAGTCGTGTCTGCCGTCCTATCGATTGCAATGCACTGAACATAGCATTTGGGAAGATTGACTGCCATATGTAACATCCTTGGTAATTTCTCTTTAATTTATCACCAAGGTGTATATTGCAGGTTTGTGATTGGTTTGGTAATCCCTCTGTCTAGATTTCCAGAGTAGTCACTTCATTGCTTCTCAACTCCATAAAAGAAAAGGTCCATCTGAGCACTTGTCACTTCAGGTTCATTAAAAATCGAAGGCGATTAGAGTCATCTCTAGCTTTTTCTTGACTTTTAAAAATTGAAAAGGAAAAGTTTTGTCAAAGCGTCATAAAATTTATTTAATTCGGAATAACATTTTCCCTTTAATTTTTGAGTTGATCAAGTAATCCGCAATCGTGGAAGAAAGTCAATCAAAACCCTGTCATTTACAGAGACTGGTGAGTCAACCGTCTTTGACTCTAGAAACGAAACCATTCCGGGAAAAACGGTCTCATTTAAATGAGTTGAATTCTCCTGGTTTATTTGAAACTTATGTTTCAACATCATTAGAGACTTCAATTACTCCAATAATTTCTGGTACATCTGCCTTTATAGAAGAAGTTCCACAGTTACAAGAGGACATCAAAACTGATCCTAATGTAATGGTAAACACTTCTATCCTTGAACCAGCTCCATCTAGGGCTGATCCAAAAACTGAAGTTCACTTACCTGAAAATATGGAAGTTGAGTTCCAGAATTTAGAAGGTGTCACCCCTCTAGTGTCTGTTACTGCAGAAGCTATACCTTCTTCGGCTTCGGAAATATTTTATAGACCTGATGGTCTACCTCTTCCACCTGGAATAATTGCAATAGAATAGATTGTAGAGGATCTTCCATCCAGTACCCCATTGCATTTTGGAACTGGGATCCACCTATATCCTTCTACTACTGAAGTTAGTTCTTTTAATCACCCTTCATTGCAATTTCCTGTCGAATCGCTAGGAAATATTTTGGATAGACTAAATATGTCTCAGCAACCATCAACATCTAGGACTGTGTCATCTGATACAGTAACATTGGAGCCTCCTGCCACTACTCTGACAATGTTTGCTGGTATACCATCTGTCCCAACTAGTTATCGACCGCTAGATGGAGTCCACCCAGGGACTGTTTCAACGGCATGGTTTGTTCCTATTTGTTCATCTAGAATCTTATCTGGAATTTCTTATATTGAAACTCAATAAATTGATCCTTCACATCAGTATCAATTTGGGCAGTCCAGTCTCCAAAGACCAGTCTATCCTTTGAACACTATATTGCCGCCATATGGGGGCAGTATGCTTTCTCACTGTTCCCTCCTGGAGAACAACCATATGAGAGTTAACAACAAAATTCAGGTCAAACTGGAATTACATCAATACCCTTGCCTCTACCTTTTTAACCCACTTTTCAGTTACCCATAAGGTACGAAACGAGAATAAAACTCCTTACCAACTTTAAATAGACAACAACCACTCACATATCTGATCATATTCATGAGTGGCAACATCATCGTAGAATGGTAAATATGTATGTTCCTGATCATCTTCTAGCTGAGTGGTTTATTAAGTCACTATTACCTTCCATTACAAAAGATGTGACCAAGGGAGGAGTTGTCAATTAAGAGCAAGTCATTGCTCGTGCACAATATTTAGACTTGATCTATACTCAGTCTGGCACACTCTATGAGAAAATCCCCGATGCTCCTAGACGAGAATTTTCTATTCCTCCCCCTCCTAAATCAAATAAGGACTCTCATGCCAGTGATGGCATGATTGGCATCTCAAGTACGTAAAACGCAAAGGCTCCATCTGGTAAAGCCCTTGCAGTTCCTAGTAAAAAAGCAAATGACAAAATTTTTGCCTCAGGTTAATGTAGTGTCATCAAACAAGGGCAAGAAACCAAAGCAACCATGGGGCAAGAAGAAAGGGAAAAACAAAAAGAAGAAACAAGAAGATTTGACTCCTGAGAAATCTTCTAGAAACCCTACTGGGCGAGAGAAACCTAATCATCCATGTTTCATATGTGATGAGGATCATTACACGAGAGATTGTCCACATCGAGCTGAGGTCACGAAGTTTTTGAAGACTTCAAGTACCTCAGTGGTATTGACTGATCCATTTCCAAACCTGGAAATGAATCTGGTTGCTATCGATCATTCTTTCCCATCCCAAGTGCTTATGTTGTCCATTTCGAAACAACAAAATGATGCTTTGATATCGACAAGGAATAAAGATTATGGGAATCCATAGATGTCAAACAACAAGGCTACAGATCAACCAAGTAGTTTGACAACAACTTCTTCAGAAGTTGTGCCACCCATCATTCCTGAATTAACTGTAAAGCCACCAAAAGGAGTAGTACATAAATCAACATTTAATGAATTATAATATTGTGGAGGATCTAGCTCAATCACCATCCATTATGTCGACACTTGAAGTACTACAAAATTTCCCCTCCCAAAAGCAGGTTTTATTATCAGCAATAGGTGGGATTGACCCAATGGATTCAAATCTTGTGGCCTTTAACCATAAGGGATATGAACCTTAGTTACCAGCCCAGCTCGCTTTCCTTATACAAGTAAAAGCCCTCAAAAAAACTATTCATCGAACAATCATTGATGAGGGGGCATCTACCTGTATTATGTCAATGAGTTGCTGGAAAACTTTAGATTCACCACCCTTGTCACGATCATCAACGACGTTAAAAGCGTTCGATGGAAGACATACACGCCATATGAGATATTAAGTAACTTTCAAGTTGAACTGGGGGGAAAGACAGTAGAAATTGAAGTTGAGGTCATTGATGGAAATCTTGACTACAATATCTTAATGGGAAGGCCCTGGATTTATGTTGTGGCTGCTATTGTGTCAACATATTTTAGAAAGATTGCATTTCCCTTCCAAGGTGGAATTACAATCGTTTACCAACTAACCATTTTCCCCAACAGTTCACAAGATACTGGAAGCATTCCATTGATGCATAGAAGTCCTCAATCACTTCAAAATGTCGGAGTAGGTATTTTAAAAGACCCTACTTTAATGGGTACTTTTGCCCTCCCACCTAAGAGTAATCTGGTGGCAGTGGCAATAGTAGAAACCTGTCACATGATATCTTCTACATCATTAAAGATTAAGAAGAACTTTGACCATTTTGATAGTGTGGATCATCGCGAGGTGTTGCCCCTAAGCCCCATATAATCTTTGTAGCAATAAATTTTCTGGGCCTGGGCGACGAACCCAAATCAACACTGAGTGAGTGTTTGGATAGATAGGTCTCCAGAGTATGGTACCTCTTCTAATCCTTGGTCTAGTATAGGAGAGACGTTGTGGGAAGATTGACACCATCATTCCCACCTTCAAGATAACAATGAAGATTATTCAAGCGACCTTAATCATCCTTCAGTTTTTTATTTTCTCTCAAAAATTGTAAAACAAGAACCCCTGGAGAAAAATTCCATTCGACTCTTTCACTTGATCTCATAAAAGAACCTTCATTCCATCCACCTCATAACCATGAGTAGTCTGGTGAATGTAATGAAGCTTGGGGGCATGCAGCTAGTTGTAAAGATAAGTTTCCTTGTAGGTTACGTGATTGGTATGCCACGCTGGTCTATCACACCATTCACCTTTGTCTATTCTGGACAAAGCCATCCTACTTTACCGCAGTGATTTTCATCTGGTTACAAGAGACTCTCCTTTTCATCATGTTGGGGGCATGCAAACCAAATGAGCAATGCTTCCGCAAGTTTTAAGCTCGTTAAAAAATAAACCTACCACTGAGCACATGTTGGCACAAGGTTCAAGCTCATTAAAAAATAAATCCGCCTTCTGTAAACAACCTTTGTGATTGCCATGCTATCAACCTCTTGAACCTTGGTTGTGTTCTTCCATCACCTCCATTCTTCTGACTGATCATGCACTTCCACTTTATTGTTTACCCTTTTGAGGAACAACTGTGACAAGTGATTCTATTAGCCACCCTCTTCACACTGCCATGTTTTGAGAAATTCCAAACAGACCTGGAACCAGTTGCTACCCGAAAACACCACTCGTTCCTCAAAAAATGAGTTTCTTTTAAGCCCTTTTTAGACTCGCTAAATATGAAAATATTGCTGAGCTATTGGCCTTTCCATATCATTAAAAAAAGGGAAGCACCATCCCTCCTATACATTTTAATATTTTGGGACTTGAGGGATTATCAAACAAAAATATTGAGCGTTTGTCTTTTTTAGCTCGCTAAAGCAATCGAAAAGTCATCCCTTTCATATTATTTAATACTTTTTCGGACTTAAGGGATTATGCTATGAAAAGGGACAGCTGGAGTTTCATTTTCATCCCTTTCAAACTCTATAAACATGAAAAGGACCGAGTTATCTTTGTCATTAAACTCGTTAAAACAATAGCGACAAACTTGTCCTCCCAGACAAGAACAAGTTTCACTGTCGCTAGGCTTGCTAAAACATAGTGACAGGTTTGCCTGAAGGGAAAATTATAGAATAGGCATATGTTATCCTCTGGTTAGTAATGACTAGGGAAAAATGGAAGAAAACTTGAAGAACTTCATTGGTAGCAGGTCGCTCTTAAACATGACACTTTCACTCCATCACCATGATTGAGTCGGGTTGGGTTATTCCATTCACTAGTCATATCACCATTGGTCCTCCACACCATCCATATTTTGGGGTTAACGCTACCAATCCATCTCACTATCACCGATATGTTCAAGAGAATTCATTCAGAGAATTTACCACCCAGCTAATGCCTTATCCATTGTAATACCTTCACTCTCCATTTTTCATGACCTACATCCTTGAACCTTGTATCATCATATCGTTTTCACCTCCAGAAAATCGTTTGCTTCGTTTCGTGTCATAGATGTAGGATACATTAAGGCCCTCCTATGATGGGTCACTTCTTGTTGACATCAGCTCATTATCTAAGAAGTTGACTTACAAACAACCCTTTCAGTATTTTGAAGCTTGCATACCTCAATGGCAAGTTTCTCACTTCTAGTGAAAGTTTTACGTCAATGGCCCTCGATCGAAATATTTTACGTGGTGCTCAACATCGACTCATATATTCACACCACATGAATTGTAATGTAGTACCTTGAGGGTCATTATCATTATCGGTGATTCCTCTCGCGCCTGTTAACATCTTACATCATTGGTTGGTAATCAGGCAATGTCTTTCCATGTTCGACTACAGAACATCTTTTCACATGGATCGACTTGTACAGTGGGCGAAGGTTGAACGAGTTTGAATACCTCAGATCTAGTTTCATCCATCTGGGTTGTGATATATTTAGGAATATAAAGACATCAAATGTACACAAAAGTTGCATAGATGGTCATCTAAGCCAGGGACGATGACCCTTCATATGAAGAATCACCAATTTGCAACTGCAGATGATTATTTGTTCTATGTACATGAAAATGAATACATAAAGTTGAGCATGGGAATGCCCGCCTCAGCTAGATCATGAAAATAATATGATGATGATGTATTTTATTGTATCTTATACAGGTCACCTTCTAGTTCGAGTACCTCGGATCCTCATGATAAAGCATTTCACCCGACATCAAAAGATTTACGACCTCATGCTCTAGGGGGCAACTATTATAGACATATTTTAGCACTTCAACCCCAATCATATATGTCGATAAACCAAGGGCTCTTTAACCCCTAAAAGTGTTGTTTCATACTCTAAAGGAACATGGTCAACTGATTACATCATTTCCTAGAAGTTCCACCTGAAAAACCACTCAGAACTGGCCAAAACTGGACCATACTGACTTCTCCTTGGTTAAGGTGCAATGCATACTAGCTGCTACACTTGCTAGGTGCGTTGCATACTGAAGAGGCCTTCTGTGGGGTGCGATGAGCGAGAATGGACAAATGGCTAAGATAGTTTGCTAGGTGGATGCTCATGGAATCTTCTAGAAACTTCTCCTATGACACTTGCCTCTCTAAATTCACCCACGGATTAGTAAGAGATCAATGAAATCTCCAAGTGGAACCAGGAACTATCAGTGGAATGACACTAATCAAAAACCTAGAGCTGACTCACACCCTTGTAAGACATATATAAATGGATCCCTCATCTTAGAGATCTAGAGGCTGGAATTTTGTATTTTGTAAGGATGTCTTGTTGGTTTATCTTTGAAAAGAGACATTGTATGGTTGGGTGATCTTGGTTTTCATGAGGTGAAGAGGACTTTGATGCTGGATCAGACAACTTGGTTGTAATCCTTTCTTCTACTATTAATAGAGTTATTTGATTTTTCCTCCATATAAACTAGTGTCTTTTTGATGTGCTAGTCCCACTAAGATAGGTGGCTATCTTAGAAACAAACAATCAAAGAAAATTGTGATTTCATTTATGTATGATAGATAAGAGAGAAGCAAAGAGTACCAAATTGAATCTTCCACTCGGCTCCTTTCTTGTTTCCTCTCTCCCTTGATAGAGCTTGCCACTCCTCTCCTACTTGTCCTACTTTAGAGAATACCTACAGAGGCAAAGCAAAAAAACACCATCAAAGCATCTCGATTTATAATACCATAAACAATGTAGAATCAGAAATACATTGACCATACAATTTCATTCACAAATAACAAGATTCATAAATACACGATTATATGGAAGAAAACTCAAATAACTTTATTAATAGTAGAAGAGAGGATTACAACCCAGCTATCTAATCCAGCATCATCCTCCCAGCATCAAAGCCCTCTTCACCTCATGAAAAGCAAGATTAGCCAACAATACAATGTCTCTTCTCAAAGATAAACCAACAACACTTCCTTACAAAATACAAAATTCCAGCCTCTAGATCTCTCAGATGAGGGATCCATTTATAGATGTCTTGTAAGGGTTTGAGTGAGCTCTAGGTTTTTTATTAGTGTCATTCCACTAATAGTTCTTGGTTCCACTTGGAGATTTCATTGATCTCTTACTCATCCCAAGGTGAATTCAGTGAGGTAAGTGTCATAGGAGTAGTTTCTAGAAGATTCCATGAACATCCACCTAGAAAACTATCTCAGCCATTTGCCCATTCTCGCTCATCGCACCCCACATAAGGCCTCTTCAGTATGCATTGCACCTCTCTAGTGTAGCAGCCAATATGCATCGCACCTTGACCAAGGAGTAGTCAGTATGGTCTAGTTTTGGCTAGTTCTGAGTGGTTTTTCAGGTGGAGCTTCTGGGAAATGATGTAAATAGTTGACCATGATCTTTTAGGGTATGAAACAACACTTTTATGGGTTAAAGAGCCCTTGTTTTACCTACATATGTGATTGGGGTTGAACTGCCCAAATATGTCTATAACAGTTTCCCCCTAAATGATGAGGTCGTAAATATTTTGATGTTGCGTGAAATTCTTTATCATTAGGATATGAGGTACTCAAATTGGAAGGTGACCTGTATAAGATACAATAAAATACATCATCATCATATTATTTTCATGATCTAGCTGAGGCGAGCATTCCCATGCTCAACTTTATAAATTCATTTTCATGTGCATAGAACATATAATCGTCTGCAGTTGCAGACTGGTGATTCTTCATATGAAGGGTCATCATCCCTGGCTTAGATGACCATCTATGCAATGTCTGTCTACATTTGATGTCTTTATATTCCTGAATATATCACAGCCCGGATGGATGAAACTAGATCTGGGGTCTTCAAACTCTTTCAATCTTCGCCCGATGTATAAGTCGATCAATGTGAAAATATGTTCTGAAGTCGAACATGGAAAGACATCGCCTGATTACCAGCCAATGATGTAAGCTATTAACAGGCATGAGAGGAATCACCAATAATGATAATGATCCTCAAGTTACTGCAGTACAATTCATGTGGTGTGAATATATGAGTCGATGTCGAACACCACGCAAAATCTTTCGGTCGAAGGCCATTGACATAAACCTGTCACCAGAAGTGAGAAACTTGCCATTGAGGCATGCAAGCTTCAAAGTACTGAAAGGGTTGTTTCTAAGTTTACTTCTTGAATAATGAGTTGATGTCAACAAGAAGTGACCCATCATAGGAGGGCCTTAATGTATCCCACATCTATGACACGAAACAAATCAAATGATTTTCTGGAGGTGAAAATGATCTGATGATACAAGGTTCAGGGATGGCATTCACGAAAAATGGAGAGTGAAGGTATTGCAGTGGATGAGGTGTTAGCTGGGTAGTAGATTCTCTAAATGACTTCTCTTGAACATATTGGTGACATTGAGATGGATTGGTAGTGTTAACCCCAAAAGATGGATGGTGTGGAGGACCAATGGTGATACGACTAGTGAATGGAATAACCCAACCCGACTCAATCATGGTGATGGAGTGAAAGTGTCATGTTCAAGAGAGACTTACTACCACTGAAGTTCTTCAAGTTTTCTTACCTTTTTCCCCAGTCATTGTTGACCAGTACCTCTTTGTTGGAAATAATACTGAGAGGGGGGGGGGGGGGGGAATAA
>APFE031166867.1:7843-23967 GCA_000404065.3 Pinus taeda | reverse complement strand
GCTCCAAGGGCTTGGTACTACCGGTTGGACAAATATCTTCATCAACAAGGCTTTTCAAAAGGATCAGCAGATAGCAATCTTTATGTCAAAATAGAAAATAACAAATTGCTAATACTTGTTGTGTATGTAGATGACATTATATTTGGGAGCAATGAAGAAGCTATGAGTCAAAGCTTTGCCTTGGTGATGCAAAAAGAATTCGAAATGTCTTTTCTTGGAGAACTGACATACTTTCTTGGATTGCAAATCCAACAGAATGAAGGCGGTATCTTCTTATCTCAAACCAAGTACCTCAAGCAGATTCTGAAGAAGTATGGCATGGAAGATGTGAAACCAGTATGTACCCCCATGGTTACAGGATGCAGTCTTAGTGCAAATGATGAATCAGTAGCCGTACATCCCAACCTACAGATCTATGATTGGAAGTCTACTTTACTTGACAGGTACCCGACCGGACATCATGCATGCAGTAGGAATAGTTGGACGATTTCAGGCAAATCCAAAGGAGACTCATCTTCAGGCAGTGAAGAGAATTTCAAATATCTTCAAGGGACACAAAATTATGGCTTATGGTATCCTAGAGATACAGATCTCACACTTCATGCTTATACAGATGCAGATTGGGCCGGAAGCGTGGATGACAGGAAGATCACAAGTGGTGGAGCATTCTTTATGGGTTCCAGATTAGTTTAGTATCCTGGTTCAGCAAGAAACAGAGTTCGATTGCCTTATCTACAGCTAAAGCAGAATATGTGGCAGCTGCATCTTGCTGCACTCAACTCCTTTGGATGATGCGGACCCTGCAGGATTTTCAAATCACTTGTACACCACCTATCCCCATCTTATGTGATAATACAAGTGCAATCAGCATTTCAAAAAATCCTGTCATGCATTCAAAGACCAAGCACATACCGATCAAGTATCACTTTCTTCGGGAACAAGTGTTGGAACAAAAGGTCAAATTGGAGTATGTTCCTTCTAAGGAACAAGTTGCTGACATTTTCACCAAACCTCTGCCCAGGGAGACTTTTGAATATCTCAGACAGAAGCTGGGATTATGAATATATCATCTTGCTGTTAAATCTTTAGAGAAAATTGGGTGTACGCGTGTTGGATAAGGAATATCTGCGTACATACGCCGGTCGGTACAGAGACAGTCGCGTATATTAAGGTCTGTTGGATATCAGAAGGAACAAACTCTGGTTGAAGATATTTTGATAAGGGTCTGACAGAGACCATCCGGCACAGGTTCAGGGGGAGCAGATAATCTTCTAATTATGCATTGTTGGCATTGGTTTAGAAGCTTTTGGTTCTAGTCCATCGCTGCTATTGATTTCAGATAGAAGAAAGGCAGAAGGAAAACAGAAGGACATATTGGTTGCTGATCTGAATGCTCACTATCAATTGCTACTGCTTGTTGATGATTTTCAATAATTCGTCTCTATGTCATATATCTCTTTCTTATATGGTGTCAAGGTCATGTAACGGCCTATATTAGTTTCCCCACTATGCCTGGGATGAAGATGTAATATTTGGTCATCATATGGAATTTTCTGATGTATTCCACTTGGTTGGATGGATGATCCCCACTTGGTTGGGTGATGGATGTATGTACTAAGTCTTCTGGTGATAGGAAGGTCTTGTATTCCTCTTCAAGAACATATTTTTCTTCTTGCAGATCTTGCCTACAGTCAGGGGGAGCATGGTCAGCACAGAAAATTTCAGCATATACTCAGGGGGAGCACAACTCTTTGCCCTTGATGACAAAGGGGGAGAATGATCTTGGATCTTGGTGTTGCCATCAAGTCCAAAGGGGGAGATTGTTGGCATTATGGCACAGGTTTGGAGCTGTGGCACAGGTGTTGTCCTTGATGGCAACCCTCTCTGATAACAGATCTCAGTTCAGGCACTCAGAAAGTAGAAAAAGTCATATACGCATGTTCATCTAGCCAAAGTCGCTTATACACGCGGGTTATTCTTTACAAAAGCGCGTATACCTTGGTGATCATTTTTTTGGTCCATGGCAGTTAGATCTTGGAACTTGAACCTATGTTTTGGACCATGGCGTCTCGTCAATTGTGCCGCTCCACAGTTTTTGGGTTCATGGTATTGAAATGTTGTGGTTTTGGACCATGGTATTGGGGAAGGCCTAGGGCTATAAAAGAGGAAGGAGATCTTGTGACAAATCACCATCTGGATTATTATTTGAGGATCTGAAAAGTGTTAGAGCTGGTATATTGATGGTGATGCAGATCTGGATCTGAAGGAAGGAGGGACTTTAGCACAAAGGAAGGACAAGGTCTTCTCATGGGTCATAATCTTTAAGCTTAATGATAGTATCTCTGTATGATTTTGATCTGCTTGATGTGGCGCTCGTCTGATCTATAAGTCTGATAATCTGGGTTATTTAGTGATTGTATGTCTGGAAGAGTGCATGGTTCTTTATAGATCTGTACGCAGGTTCAGTGAAGCGAAGGCGCGTATAAACGCGGCTTAGGTGAAGTAAAGGAGCGTATACGCAGGTTGTTCCATAAGCAGAGGCGTATGCACGCAAGTTGCAGACTGTTAAAATTGCATATATGCTTTAAGTTGTGATCTGGCTGTTTCTGCTTATTGCTGCTGGGTTTTGGGTTCTGTTTCTGCTATATGGTTTCTGGTATAGTTTTCTGTGTACAGCTGTCAGAGGAGTATCTACTTGTTTCAGATCTAATTGGTGAAAGGAGATTGGTTGATATTTGATGTTCATGGATCCAGTTTGAAAATTGATGAAAAGCGGTCCCTGGAAGAAAGAGAAGGTTGTAGCCTTCTGTAGGCCAGCTTCTACATACTAGTATCTTGGCTAGTACAAAAGCTAAAGGGGGTTGTTGCTCCCTTCCAGGAGAAATCTGGAGAACGAGAGAGAGAGTGTAGCTCTCTGCAGGTTGCAGCCTGCGTACTGGTAAAGGACTGCACCAGTACATTGTAAACAGAAGTTTCTAATTTAAAGAAAGATAGAGATAGAATTGCAGCAGGTGGTTTTCACCCACATTGGGTTTCCACCTTATATCTTATGTTCTTGTGTCTGATTGTCTTTCTGCTCTGTTTTACTGTCTCTGGATACTGTTATTAGATTCTGCATCACTGAATAACAATCATCATCAGAAAGATTAAGTAAAATAAAAGCATGTTCTGTATACGCGGGTTTTCTTCTGCATAACGACGTACATACGCAGGTTTATTAAATTGAAGTAGCGTATATCAGTTGTTTTGAAAAAGAATAAGTGTCCTGATAATACTGATTCACCCCCCCTCTCAGTATTATTTTCAACACCTCTCACTCCTCATCCAACTTCATCTCTCTCTCACATCCTCGCTCTCCCTTTATTTCCCACCTCTCTCTGTCTCCACCCCCTCCCCCCCTCTCTCACTCTTTTCTCCCTCCAACTTTGTCACTATCTCCCTCCCTCTCTCCCCCCTTCCTTCAATCTCTCCTTCTTTGTCTCTCTTTTCTCACCCTAAAACTTACACGCTCCCTCTCTTATATATCCCTTATATAATATATATAATATATATATTATATTATAATTATATATATATATATATATATATATATTCTATATATTATTTATATATATATATATATATATATATATATATATATATATTATATATATATTATATAAGTATATATATTATATATATATTAATATATATATATATATCTTCTCCACTTTTCTCTCTCTATGTCTTTCTTCTTCACTCTGTTTCTCCTCCTCCAACTCCATCTATATGTCCCTCCCTCTTTGTTCCTCCCTCTCTCCTCCTCTCCCTCAAGTTCTCTCTCGGGTCATTCCCCTCTCTACCTTTCTCCCCTACATCCCTTACTCTCCCACATCTCTCTTTCTCTTCCCTCCAACTTTGTCACTATATCCCTCCCTTTCTCTTTATCTTTATCCCCCTCTCTCCCCTCCATATTTATGTCTCCCCCTCTCTCTCCTATCCTTCTCTCCCTCTCTAACTCCTCTCTTTCTCTCTCTCTTCATTCCTCCTCTCTCTCTTCTTCATTTATTTCCATCTCTCCCTTATCACTCCCTCTATGTATCCATGTCTTTATTATTCCCTACATATTAACCTAGAGTTATAAATATTCAGAATATTAATTTTAATTATAATATACAAATTTAATAATATATTAAATTTAATATTTTTTATCCAAGTTATTAAATAATAATATTAATATTAAATGAATTGTTAATAAGAATATTATATTTAATGATGTTTTTCAGGGGGCATGATAACAAAATTTATAATAAAACTATATCAAATTAATATTTTCAAATATTACAAGTTTGATGTGGAAATATCATATTTCTAAAGATTTTAATATATTCATAGGATATGATTTTTCCTTTTAAAAAAATACAAATATTTAATTAAAATAAATACTAGAAGATTTTGGAGCAAGATTTTCTATTCTTTGTGTTGAATTAACCTTTTTCCTTTGATTTAAGAAATGGTATTAGTTTTAGTAAAGATTTTAAAATTTTAACCAATTTGGAATTTTAATATGGTAAAAATATTTGTTAAATGAAATTTATGATCACGTATATGATAAAGAAACTATTAAACATGTGTTATATATAACAAACCTGTTTAATATTCAAGCTAATGTTTTGGCCAACATCAGCTAAAATTATTTTTATTCTTTTTTGAGGATGTGACGTACTTACAAATCGGGGTCATACAGAAGCTTTAGAATGCACCTCTCGGTGCAATAACAAGTCTTCCACCCAAGGATAAGAATTTATGCTCTGATAAGTCCAGTGTTTCCTTGAATTTTTCGATTAGCCAATCCCAATCATGACTCATGTAGTTATTTGGCTTCAAATTGAACTCCATTCTCCAAAGAATGGATTTTCATACAAAAAATATTTGTTATTGGCAGTGTTGAATCTGCATCCTTCCTATTAGATATTAATTCTGATCTTTCCTTATTCATAAATAGACCTAAATCTTTCGCAAATTTGGACAAGATTTGATGAAATGTCTGCCATTCTTGAATGTTAGCTTGTCCAAAACATAGTAGGTCATCCACAAACATTAGATGGGTAGATATGATATTTCTCGTCACCCTGCATCCAATAATTAAACTAATCTCCATTGCTTCTTGAATTCCCTTGTTGAGCTCCTCAATTACCATGATGAACAATAGAGGCAAGACCACACATCCTTTACATAAGCCTCTAAATATCTTGAAAAACTCAGTCATCTTACCATTAATCAAAATAGCCACATTTGCCAAGGAGACATAGGCAATTATCCATGTAGAGTATATTATCCTAAAGCCAACATTGTGAAGAATAAATCATAGCATATCCTTGTCAATCATATATTACGCTTTAATCAAGTCAATTTTCATGAGTCATGCCTCTAATCTTCAAGATAGTATTGAGCAAATGCATTCTTGCATGGTCACCACAACATCATATATCTGTCTATTTGCTAACAGTCCAAAATGCTCAAGAGTGATATGAGATGATATAATATTTTTGATACTATTTCCTAACAATTTGGAAATAATTTTGTAAATGGAATTACATAGCTAAATAGGTGTGAAGTCTGCAAATGAGGAAGGATTATATATTTTGGAATCAAAGAGATGAAGTTCGTGTTTAGAGCACCTGAAATGTACCCCAACTGACATGATTATTCTCCATTTCCAAGAGGTCTGATTCCATAATGTCAAAAAAGTTGATGAATAATTCTATTGGCCAACCAACCAACCTGAGGCTTTTGTCCCTCACCATTGATTTCATAACTTCTTGTAATTCATTCGATGTGATCGAGGAGTCCATTAATACAATGGAATCTGCATTCACCATGCAAGGGAATCGATGTGCAATCTCCAATTGTTCTGAAGAATTATCAACTTGTGGAGCCAAATATTGTTTTTTGAAATAGCAGAAACCCTCATTCTAGATGTCCTTCTGCAAGGAGAGAATATTGTTCTCATCATTTATGATATTCCATATGGTGTTCAATTGTTTCCTTTTTGTATCCACACTATGAAAAAAAAATGAGTATTCCTATCGACATCAATAGCCCAAGCCACCTTACTTTTCATTCTCCAATGTTCTTCTTGAAGTTTCAAAATTCTATCTTTTATGGTTGAGAGTTCTATGATCACGCTTTTGGTATGCTAAAAAAAAAAAACAGGGCATGTGGGATCAATCAAATTAGAGATTGTTCTTTCAATGTATACCAATTCTCTAGACAACTCTAGCTTCCTCTTACTAATCCATTGTCGAAACACATCTTTCAGCCTTTTCAATTTTTGCCTAATTTTCTCCATACGATTCTTCAAGCAATACTCTAATGGTTAATTCCAAGAGTTCCTTACCAAATATATAAATTATTTTTCTCTGAGCCACATGTGATTAAATTTGAAAGGCAGGTTATCCATCTCAAGCTTCCTAATCCACTCAAGAAAAATGGCATCATGATCTGATATGTTTGTAAAGAAAGACTCTAATTTCATATTTTGTAACCTTTCATATATTACTATGTGGACTAGAAATTGATCTAGTATTTTAGCACTACCTCGGTGTCGAAGCGTCCATTCCTCAAAGTTGGATGAATAGAGATGGGAACTATATCCATGAGGATATTATGAGCACATAAATCTTTGAAGAAGCCTTCTATCAGATATGGAATGATTTTCTCACCCTAGACCTCTTCATTTTCTAGTGTTAAATTCATATCACGCACAAAAATTAGGGAATGCATATCCAATAGTCCACACAAGTCTAGATTTTCCTAGAAATGTTTACAATTGGAGTAGGGGGCATATGTATTAACTATGCATATTTTGGAACTTGAACCCTGATTATATCTAGTCAGAAAGATACCTAACCTAGATTTGTATGCTTTGAAGAGGAAGAATTTGGGATCCCACATAGTTTCCAGTCCAACTGATAGCCTCAACTCACTTGTTGCATACGCCATCCATGAAGGGTATATTTTCCAGAGGAATTTTCTAACTTTTTCTTTCTCTGACATCATTTCTTGAAGTAGTACCACCAAGGGATTTTTTGTAAAAATGATATTGTGAATAGACCTCCTTTTTTAGACTTATCCAAAGCCTCTTATGTTGACAGCTATTGTTGTCACCCTCTGCAAAACTTGTCTTTGGTTGTTGAAAAGGTGCAATTGGGCATAAAATTTGGTAGACGTCTTCAGGGTCACAGAAGCAATCAAATATTGATCAGACCTCCTCCAATGGGTAAATCTCATAATTAGCTTTCCAACAATATATAGAACTCCTCAAATGGACCCTGGAATCAGAAGTTATAACAAATCAAAGTTTCCATTGAAAATCGTAAGCTAAGGAGAAAAGGACTTAAGGGAAAATCTCGCAAATCGGCAATTGGAGGTCCCAATGGTCTGCAAAATTAACGTTATAAGAAGATTCTGAGAAAAAGGGCTAACAATGTAAAATAACTGAGGGAACCCAAAAGTGGATTTACAAAAGAAATCAACAAAAAAACCAAGGGCAAGTAGGCCCTTTCTCTATCCTCCAATTGGGTGGCTCATATATGGGGGCTAGCCCATGGTCAAAGGAAGGGTGAGAAACCAAGGGCTAAATGTTACAGGAAATCCCGTAATCAGCGATTGTAATTTTTTGAAGGTCACATCAATGGCACGGCTTGGAAATCGTCGATGCGTTGATTGTGATACTCCGGGTGGACCTAATTGGTGATCAACGCTCGCAATGTTGTAAGGTTTGTCCAATGTAAAGTTCAAGGATTTCATCAATATGCCGAATTTTGTTTAACTAAGGTATGAGTCTCCTAGACACGTGTCCAAAGGCCCTAGCGCCCAAGGACCAAGTGCCTAGTCATAACCCCTAGTCATATGAAGAAAAATGGGGAAGGGGCCCAAAGAAAAAGGGGCTAAAGTGGATCGGAATGTGTCGTTATGTAATAACTTTTAATATAAAATCCCAATGTAAGAACTACCCAATAATGGAATACATGGCTTTAAAGACATGGTGGGTCAGCAGTTGAGACATTTAAGAAGGATATGAAGCATTCAAAAATTGGCATGGATTGACCCTTTAAAGCCCCTTGTGACAAGAAATCAGGGGCAACATAGACAGATTAAATGAATGTGTGGAAGCTCGGGAGGACTTAATGATTCAACATGCAGCTCCATGCAGAGGGAAGATGAAGTATTTCCCAAATGACCTTTTTTTGTACCATGGCACTAAACTCATAGTCAAACCACTCCCAGCATTAGAGAACGAGCGATTCAAGAAGTAAAGGCAAAAGTGACAGGAACCAACCGAGTAGCACAGGAGGAAGATCATGACCAAAAATTCACCTGATCAAAGGCAAACCTAGGGATGGGCATGGATATCATTTTCTAGAATTTTCATATAATTGTTGACATGTTTTGTATTATGTACGTTGTTGCAATTTAATTAAGAAATTAAATCTTTTGTAGTCATTTTTGGGCCACAGAGCCATCCCATGCTGAGACAACTAGTCGATCTGATAGTTGAGGCTCAAATAAGATATTTGTTGTAACCACTATTCAAACCTCCCCTCCCCAAATAAATAGAGGGAAGCAACACTTACCAAAAGGTTTGGAATTTTTGAAAAGAAACTCTTGAGTAGATCCTTTTCTTGTTTCACAAAGTCATTATATGAACATTTATGTATGCACTCTATCAAGGAATTTAATGGAAGCATTGTGGTGATTCCAACTCCTTGATTTGCAGTATGTTTTTCCCTCTTGTTACTTCAATATGTGTTTGACATTATCCTCAAATTGCATGTAAGTAGCAACTAGATATATTTCCATTATATGCAGATTCATTTCAGTCAAGTCTTTGATAAATAATGCATGTATTGATATGGTGATAAGGTATTTAAAAGGCGCTCCATGCATCTCAGCATCTCATAAACCTTTCATTGCTCTTGTTTTCCTCTAAATCCAGAGATACAAAATTCCTAAAGTATAAGCTCTGTTTTGATAGATTTTCTCTCTATTGTCTTCTACTATTCCATCTCCAATAACGATTGATTTTCTATGAGTTTCAATCTGCTTCGGCCACCATTGTTTGAGTATTACTCCCTATGGAATTATGCACACATGTTACTTCTTACATTGTGCTTTCATGAGCAGTTCTAAACCAACCCTTTTCAAACTATTCATGATAGAAAACTATTAGTGATGCAAGCTCTCAACATAAATCTGCTAACACGACATAATATGTCCTAGGCATTGGTCTATAATCATCCCAAAGGCTATCTCTAGGAGGTTTTTCTTATCCCTTGAAGAATTGCTGCTACGGGTGCTAGAATTAGCCACAACATCTTTTTGGTGTCGTTTTCGAGGAACAAATTATAATATTTTTCCCTGGGTACGACAAATCTTTACATTCCCTCTGTTAGGTGAGAAAGGGAAGTGTGGATTTAAGATATCTCACCTTGGCAAATCCATTTTTTCAATTTTATGGTAAACATCCTCGCAACTCCACTTCCTATATCTTTGTTTCGTCATCCTATCTTTCAAGTAACCTCATACTCACTCTGATGCTAAACAAAAGAAAACTTCCACTACAGTTGAACTTGAGATCACTCACTTAGAGGGGTTTTCAAAATAGGGTCCTGGATTGAGTTCTTGGCCAACAAATTTTCCCTGCTATATTTTTATTCTATTGTTGGTTATCCCAATCAAGTCCCTTCATATCTAGAATGGGAGACCTATTTGCCTAGATTAAGTGGAAACACAGATAGAAGACCAGACCAGGACCTCAAAGATATTCATGGAACAACAGGGTATTGTTTTTAAAGATGTGAAAATGAAGTTGTTCATGCATTCTTTAGAGGGGGATTCTTAAGTTTGGCACAAAACAATACCTTGTGGCAGCATATCTTAGTTAAAGAGCTTTCACCCAGAATTCAATCATTATTGCAGAAAATATTGTGTACCAGATGCTTTGTTTGAAGATTATTGTGCACATTAGAATATTGAAAATATTTATGAGGTTAATAATCCTATTGAAGATGTTTATGAGACTCTGTTCCAAGAAGACATCTACTCACATTGAGAAGCATCACCCAATGATCAAGAAAGCAGACAAAGAGATAACGTCGAGCAGCAAACAAACCCTCAGAGATTTAGCTGAAGTTGATGATTCTCCTTCTTGTGATGTGTATGACTTTGATGGAGACTCAAGGGATGCAGAACCACAACAGTTGTAGTTTTGGGAAGCTTCAAAAAAAGAGGAGGCCCACTAGGAGGTTGATAAAGAGGATCCAATTTACGACCCACATCCTTCAAATGGAGAATCAGTTCAGAAGTTGATATTAAAGTTGACAAAGGTTCTCCAATATATGACTCATATGATTCAAAGGAGGATGAGATGGTTTCATATTGTCAAAGGGAACCACTTACAAACAAGTGGGGAGAAGACTACCAACAACAACTCCTTCAAGACGAGCCCAAAGTTGAAGAGACAAGCAATGAATGTCATTGCATGTTGCAAAAATATTCCTCCCTAGAATTTGTTCAAGAAAGGGAGACAGTTATAATTTTTACTCATCATTTCTATGATCCAGTAACTGACTACATGGAATCTTTCTTTGACCTGCAATTGTATACATCAATTCCAAGGTATGTGTCAAACCTTTGGTTTGAAGCTCTTATGGGGTGCATGCATATGTTAGCCACTGATTATCAAGAACACACCCCCATTAGAAGGTTTGGAGAGGAGATTAAAAGAGCTAAGCATCAACTACCAAGTTGGGGGCACATATCAAAAATTATGTCCAAAGCTTTTTTGTGGTACATGCATGTTTTAATTATTGAATTCCTAGAGAACAAAGGCATTAGGTCCAGCACCCAAATGTTGACTTGGTTCCATTCGAGGGATGAACTCACTTACGTGAATTTATTCCCAGTACAAAATTAGGATTTGTATATAAATAATATCATTAGCTAAGCATTTATTTTCCAGTTGTTAGAATTTACTTCTCTGCATTTTAGTTTAAATAGGAAAGGCCCCCTGCAAATAAAGTTCCATGGAGATTTTTTGGTTGTATAAGTGCATTATAATTTTTTACTCCATGCCCAATGGTGAAGGCTACTAGTCTATAGGTTCTCAACACCTTTCCAGCAAGGCATTGTCCACAGGTGGAGCCAATGTTGTCACCCTCTACAAAACTTGTCTTTAGCTGTTAAAACGGTGTAATTGGGTAGAAATGTTTGCAACCATCTATAGGGCCACAGAAGCAGTAAAATATTGATTAGACCTTCTCCAATGGGTAAATCTCATAATTAACTTTCCAATGACATATAGAACTCCTCAAATGGACCCTAAAATCAGAATTTATAAGAAATTAGAGTTTCCCTTGAAAACCGAAAGTCAAGGAGAAAAGGTCTTAAGGGAAAATCCCGCAAATCAGCAGTCGGAGGTCCCAACAGTCTACAAAATGACCAATATAAAGAATATGCCAGGAAAAATGGCCAACAATGTAAAATCATCGAGGAAACCCAAAAGCGGATTTATAAAGGAAATTAGCGAAAAAACCAGGGGCGGGCCAGCCCTTTCTCTCTCCTTTGATTGGGGAGCTATGATATGGGGGCTAGCCCGTGGTCAAAGGAAGGGCGAGAAACCAAGAGCTAAGTTTTGTAGGAAATCCTACAATTAGAAATCACAAGGTTTTTAAGGTCATACCAATTGCACGGCTTGTAAACTACTGATGTGCGATTGTGATACTCTGGGTGGGCCCAATCGATGATCGGTGCTCACAATGTTACAAGGGTTGTCCAATGCAAAGGTCAAGAATTTTGCCAATATGCAAGATTTTTTTTAACAAAGGAATGAGTCTCCCAGACATGCGTTCAAAGGCCCTAGTGCCAGAGGACTAAGCACCTAGTCATAGCCCTCGGTCATATGAAGAAAAAGGGGGAAGGGGCTCAAAGCAAAAGGGGCTAAAGTTGGAAACTAAGACATTTAAGAAGGATATGGAGCATTCAGAAATCGACATGGGTTGATCCTGTAAAGCCCCTTGTGACAAGAAATCAGGGTCAACACAGATAATGTAAATGAATGTATGGAAGCTCAAGAGGACTTAATGATTCAACATGGAGCTCCATGCAGAGGGAAGATGAAGTATTGCCCAGATGACCTTTGTTTCTATACCATGGCATTAAACTCATAGTCAAACCACTCCCAATGCTAGAGAACGAGTGATTGAAGGAGTAAATGCAGAAGCAATGGGAACCAATCAAGTAGCACAGGAGGAAGATCATTACCAGGCATTCACCTGATCAAAGGCAATCCCAAGGATGGGCATGGAGATATTTTGCTGGAATTTTCATCTAATTAATAACCTATTTTGTATTATGTACCTTGATGCAATTTAATGAAGCAATTAAATCTTTTGTAGTCATTTTTGGGCCAGAGATCCATCCTAGGCCGACACATCTAGTTGATCTGACAGATGAGGCTCAACTGAGATATTTGTTATAACTGTCATTCAAAGCTCCCATCCCTAAATAAGTAGAGGGAAGCAACAGTAACCGAAAGGTTCAAAATTTTTGGAAAGAAACTCCTGAGTGGATCCTTCCTTGTTTCACAAAGGCATTGTATGAACATTGATGTATGCACTCTATCAAAGAATTTAATGGATGAATTGTCGTGATTCCAACTCCTTGATTTGCAATATGTTTTTCTCTCTTAGTATTTCCATACGTGTTCGACATTTTCCTCAGATTGCATGTAAGTAGAAGATATATATATTTCCATTATATGCAGATTCATTTTAGTGAAGGCTTTGATAAATAATGCATGTATTGATATGGTGATAAGGTCTTTAAAAGGCGCTCCATGCATCTCAACATCTCATAAACCTTTCATTGCTCTCATTTCCTTCTAAATCCAGAGATACAAAATTGTTAAAGTCTAAGCTCTGTTTTGATGGATTTTCTCTCTATTGTCTTCTACTATTCCATCTACATTAATAATTTATTTGTTGCGAGTTTCAATCTGCTTTGGCCACCATTTTTTGAGTATTACTCCCTATGGAATTTTGCACACATGTTATTACTTAAGATGTCCTAGGCACTAGTCTATAATCAACCTAGAGGTTGTCTCTAGGAGGCTTTTCTTATCCCTTGAAGCACTATTGCTACAAGTGCTCTAATTAGCCATAACATATATAATCTTCATTATGTGGGCATGTAAGCGGGTTTTTCTCCTTTGAGCCATTAATGCCACTAGAAGAGTAGGGGTCAAATGGTGGATAGAGATCCTCCTCTAAAGATTCAGAGAAGCATTATTTAAAGTCATTTTCCACCACTCCACATGAAAAAAATTATTGTATTGAATGCCCTTCTTCTTACGTGTAGACAGATTCTTCCGCATATCAGGGTTGTTGTGTGTATCTTTCTCTTAGAAGAAGGATTTTTTAATTGTCAATGGTTCGAGAGTTAGTGACCTAGCACTATATTGAGACTCCATTTTTTGTCCACCGAAGGTAGGGAGAAAGATGTCCCTAAATGGTGACCATGTTGAGAAGGTGAAATTTAGATGGGCTTTGACACTCTATGGTTGACGGGATCCTTTTCTTGGGGATTGAGTCGTGCTAAGGAGGGAAGAGTGCTCACACCCAAACTATACATACCCCACTCTTCGAATGATATTTGTGGATCCGACATTTATGTTTGGGATTTCTCCTTAACATGGCCCAAGAAAGTGTTTGAGGGAGGAGAGAGTGCTTTCAAGGAAGGATCTGATGGGGCAAACAACTCTTGATAAAATGATGATACTACACCTCCCATAGTTTTTTTTTGCAAGACAAATCAAGATCAACAAAATATATGTCCCTCCCCATTTTGAGGCCTTGGCCACTGAAACGCATCAGGAAATCTGAAATTAAGTGAGCATTATTATGGAATCCCAAACACTCGAAGGGATGCCCCAGTAGTCCACTTGTTTTCGAATGGAGAAAGGGCTCCAAAATATCTCCAAGGTTTCAATCAGACCTTGAAAGTAATATACTTCAACCAAAAACCAGTCAACCCTTTTATCCAAGAATCCAAACATTCCCTCATCTACATAATAAATCATGCATGTCTTGTCAGTTATTTCAGTTATCTCTTTCTTTGACCAAATTTCCAAAGGAATTTTGGGAAGCTTCACCCAAAAAATCTTCCTTTTTGGAACTTCCTTAATTAGGTTGAAGCCTGCAGACCATATATGAAGACAAAAGAAGCCTCACCCCTTCACCCATGGGATAGAAGAAATTCTTTCAGCATCCTCTACTTACTGAAAATGAAATCTGAACCAGTCGTTGATCATAACACTCACCTTGGGCTTATAATGGAGGATGGGTGACCAACACTTATTAACCCATTATTTTATATGTGCCCCATTCATTTTTATATACTCCCACTTCCCCACTAGTACTCACTCTTTTAGCCTCACAACATCCTCCCACTATACATCCACTCTGAGGATGAGATTTTGAAAATATTCTTTTGCCCTAATCGATTTTTTCCCTCGTTGTCTAGGATTCTTGTTCTTTATTTCTTTGTCTGTCTAGCCAGCTCTATTGATGATATTCTCAATGTTAGGTTGTAGCTTATCAACACTAGGAGTAAATGATTAGATATTGTTAGAGCGTCCCACCCAACTTGCACACTCGTTTTTGGCTACAATGCTTACATTGATCAACTGATCCACATCAGAGATGTGTTCAATCAAAGTTGACTTTCCTGCCATGTCAATTGCCGACCTAGCACTACCTTACTCCAAAAAAACCTAATTCATGAACTTATTTAACCAAGTCATATGATACCTTACAAAACTCATTAACTAATGTGAGAAAATTAGGTGGTCGAGCAATCCCAATACCCTGCTTCAATTAACAAGCAAAAAATAGAGGAGATCAAATTGCCAAAGCCATGAATTTCATGGAGATAACCACCACGGAATGGATATATTTTCCTCATGGACTCTTGACACTACAATTGAACTTCCACCCCACAGTAATGTTAACAAAACCTCGATGGAAAATAATATTTCCACTTGTTAAGAAGGGTATGAACTTAAAATTCTTATGAAAGGTAGGATATGTTGTAATTGTATCCCCCACTTCAACAGATGCTACCATTACTACCACTACAACATATTCTGATCTTGTCCAAAATCCAAACATAGTATCATAATAAATAATACCAACATTTTAATATGCCAATTATTCCAAAATGTGTGTTTGGAACATACCTCTCATCACCAACATCAACCACTTCAACATATGCTACAAGATGGACCACAAGATTCATCCTTCAAGTAGTGAGTCACTCAGAAACCATAGGTTGTGAACAATGGCATTGCACACAACAATAACACACTTTGTACTAGCATAAACTACATCTAATCCAACAACAACAACATTTCCAGCCAATTCTCCCACCTCCTATTGACTTTTCTGACCTTTGTTGGATGTCTTCTTTGTTGGATTCTGCTTATGTGATTTTATGAAGCTATTGTAATGTATATTTATAATACGTGTCCATGGATGCATACCCATCTCTAGCCTCGACTTAACTATACAACACCATGCCTTGCTTTATGCTTTAACCACTATAACATGGGATTGCACCATCCCCATATGACCTCTATCTACCAGTTTCCTCAACTCGAGACTCTACCAACCAGATCCAACTATGGATACCCAATTTACCAATGGAAATTATAAACTTATAAATTCTGTTTGTTACAACAATATGGGTCAATACCATGGCTTATTAATGCCACATGCCTAATATGGCACACATTGATATGACATTTTCTTTAAT
Source organism: Pinus taeda (assembly GCA_000404065.3). Taxonomy (NCBI): domain Eukaryota; kingdom Viridiplantae; phylum Streptophyta; class Pinopsida; order Pinales; family Pinaceae; genus Pinus; species Pinus taeda. The sequence continues at coordinate 8,112 of APFE031166867.1, read as the reverse complement.
TAATTGAGATGAATTAATCAAAACAGTATATTTACCCTTAATCTATGACTACTACTAAGAATATTTGGGCATATTTCTTGGAGGTTAAATCTCTACCATCCACCTAATAATTGCTAATAATTAAATTAAAATTTTAGAAACCTTATTCTGAAATAAATATATCTATCAATATAATTAACATAACCATATATACTTATTAAATGTAATTGATATACTTTAATAGTTATTACATTTTTAACTATACAATTATAGATAAAAGAGTAAATAAT
>APFE031166863.1:0-16962 GCA_000404065.3 Pinus taeda | reverse complement strand
ACTAAAAACGACAAAAAGAACTAGGAAAGGTTGCTTAAGTATATATTGTACACTTCACTTCATCAACTTACGAGCCCCGGGTTGACAATTTATGATAGCAATTTAGACAACACTAAATTGACCAAACACCATTGCTCCAATGTTTGCACTACACTATTGTAGTTATGATCTGGGTATCGAAAAAAGATTAATATTATTTGTTGTTGTTGTTATGTTTTTTTCCAAATTTGTTATGTTTTTTTAATATTTTTAAAATGTATATTTTTAGTTTTTTGTCTATTTTTAAAAAACTCTCACCCCCTCTCTCTCTACACACACACAGAACTTTATTTTTTATTATTATTATTATTATTATTATTAAAAATTTGTAAATTCACTTTGTTTTAGTTTGTTATTTTTTGAGTTGTTTAACTATTCTATGTTTTGAAGTTTTTTGTTAGAATTCTATGAAACAATTTTTGGTGAAATCATGATTTTTGTTGTTGTTTAAAATGTGTTTTTGAATGTATAAATGGATTCAATGCCTCGAAAAACCATTGGGGAATTAGGATTGTGCAAAGTTCACAACTTAAACTTGTGTTTTCGACAAATCCCTATCAGATTTCGGGTAAATTTGAACAAAAATATGCCACGGAAAAACTCTAAAATGTAGAATATTTAGACTGTTTTTTTTCAATTGCTTTATTTTTTATTTTTCTTGTAAATAAAAACCTTCTATTAACTGCCAATGTTAATATTTACATAGTTTTTCTAGATAATTCTATTGGTCTCACTCCAACTAGGTTTTTTTATCAACGCTAACTGACCAGGACAAATAATCCAAATATTAAATAAGTTAGCCAACCATAGATCCAAAGGCCAAAAAATGCTAAAAAACCATTAAAACTAATAAGAGACCAGTGAACATAGTTAATCATCTAAATTGAAAGAATCCATATTTTTTGACCCAATCCTCGGTGGAGGGGGGGGGGGGGGGGTGGCAGTAAGTGTAGCCAACATGTTGCTCTAGGTGTACCATCCAGGCTTCTAACTGCTACAGTTTTTCAAAGATGTAGGTATATCCATGCCACATAACCACTCCAATTTCCCTCAGGTCACATTGGAAGTACTGAATTTGAGATAGAGCCACCATTAAGGCCTTGTGCTCCTCTCGATGGTTCTTCTAGTAATTCCCCAACTTTTATTTTAGTGATTGCCGCAGTTTAGCTGAAGAAATGCGAGGGGGATTTCCACTCCTCCTCTGTAATGGATGATGGCCTCAGTAAGGGCTTGATACTACACCCTCACTCTCCCAATGTAGCCTGCCAAAACTATTGTTTTGCCTTGACGAAGTTCTCTTGGTGCAGGCTCAAAGGCCTTTCCTTTATCATTGATAACTAGGTGGGAGCTTCATCTAGGAACCATGGAAGAAAATTTAACCAAATTGAACCTCTTGAAAGAACACCCCCTACAAAACACCAAAGCACCTCCAGAAATAGGAAAATGGTGGCTCCTTCTACAACTTCAGACCACCACTACACCACCACCAACACCTCACCAAAATTGTTAATACTAAGTGGCCACGTACTCTAGAATCCTTGCCAACACCTCCCCAATTACAGGCAGAGTCGCAATGCACCTCCCGGTTTAAACTCCAACTGTTTATGGAGGACTGGAATTCATGCACTCGACACTGAGCTACCCATCCTTCTTTGCACCATAAACATAATGTTGCCACGAGGAAGCTAATATTGCACCTTATGTAAAACCTAAACCATCTTAGCATACGTAAACTATTTCCTCCACGGACATCTATTCTCACACGAACAAACTACTCCAGGTATTGCCACTCTCCCAATTTTCCTCCCATGTGCATGGTTAACCTTGAGAAGGGCCAGGAACGATGCCCATCTGCCTCGGGGTTTCCACCCCCATCAAGGAATTACTTTAAAATATTGGTTTTTATAGTTTTTATTGATTTTATTTTTTTGGGTTTGGAAAATATGTTTTATTTATTTATTATTATTTAAAAAATTAAATATTTTCATGTTTTTAGATGGGTCTTAGAAAAAAATGGTGGGGGGAGGGGGGGGCTGTCACCATCACACTTGGCCAAACGATCGAAGGATGTGGTAGCACAACACTATGATAAACTTAATGCCACTATTGCTAACAAATTCTGACTTCTATTCTGACCAATCTGTGTTTAACTCAAACCTAGAACTCATATGGGGTGCTTGTTAATTATGATTTCACTTGTGGGGTTCTCCAATGAGGGAAGAATTTAACTATGGCACCATTCATTGCTTCTCATTATGGGAATTTCTCTATATTAATTTGTACCTAGTGCAATAATTCCACTGTTAGCATGGAAATGTAATAGCTTAGCATGTTGCCTTCCTTTGCCTAGTAGCTTGGCGCTTCAGTTTGGAAAAATTCAATCTTCCCAGTTGGACTACTGCCACCTTCAGGAAACTAATTGACCTTCATCTAAAAAATTATACAATGTAATTGGTAAATTCCACTCCCTCATTTATTTCCTTTCCGTCTTGAATCTATTTTACTTTTTCAGGTTGGAGAGATTTCCATTTGTTCCTACATTTGGGCCACCTCTCCTCCTTTATTTCTTTCTGCGCCCCTGGAAACTAAACCCATGTGTAGTCCTATAGGTCATCTCATGGATAATTTGCATGCTTTGGGAACCCCCACCCCCCTCTTCCATTCTTATGTATCACCTCGCCCCCCTATGACTCTCTCTCGATCATCCCCTGCTCATTTCCGTGCTCTGCCAACTTTGCTTCACTGGGTATTTGGATGCTAGTTTTTGACCTGGGCTTGTTTCCTTCTATCTTGGCTATTCCTTCCCTATATTCCCCCTCTCCCTCTTTGGTGGTCATGGAAAGTAACATCCTTTGGATATCTTCCTTCTCATGTTGACCCTTCCCTATGTGCTTCTGCGACATGAGACTTTCCTTAGATTTTAGCTGCTCCTTCCTTTTCCCCTAGTACCTAGAATTTATGCCATCTCTAACCCCTCAAAAATGCTTCTTTAGTGCACTTATGTTTGTATGGGAGCGAGATTCTATCAGGAACACGGACCATAAAGATAGTATGTCGATGAATCACTTTTTGGAGGAAGTAACCTCTTGCTTCATGACCTCACACTGGGCCCCATATAGGAAGAGATAAGTTGTGCTGAGGGAGTTGGGTCCTCCCATAGGATCCAACTATTGGAGACAAATGTTCTTTTTGATCTGGAAGATTAAGTTTCGAACACTAGGCACACCCATGGTCATTTTAATTACTATATGCATGCAATTGATATTTACTGACACATGAAGTTCCTCTTGGGTAAAACACTACTGGATTAACATGAGCATCAAACAAATGTCCTCCATTCCCTTGAGCATCTAAACTTCCACAGGACGGATTTGGATTGACAGATGGAGAGCATAGAGCATATCAACATACCACCCTTAGCGGGAGGCACTACTGGAGCCAAAAAAGACCCCATCTAGGTTGCTGCCACAGACTTAGATTATTTTGTTTAAGTTTTTGTCATGGTCATGCTATTATGGTCTTGTGTTCCTAATGTCTATTTCCATGGATGATCATGCCAGCTGTTCAAATTTTGTATGTTAATTATTTATTTTCCTAGTACTCAACTACCTTGAACCTCTCTACAGAGAGTATATTTTTGGCTTTGGTCAAGTCTCCATGGTGAGAGAATGACAATTGAATTAAGATCTCTTAGTATTATTTTCTAATGTCTAGTTTTGAAGGAAATTCAATTTACCCCACCAAAACAAAAATCATGCTTTTATGTAGACAATATAATTTTTTTGTGTTACATAATTTTTTTGTTTTCTTTTTTTTTAAAGGTGTTTTTATTTTTAGTTTGTGTAGAGTAATGATAGTATTATAGGCCATAGTTAAAAAATAATGCAGTTTTAGTACTCTATTGAAAAGGGGTCAAGTTATCTTACTCTAATATTTCAAATGTGTTATAATTTGAACCCTAAAAAATAATAATTTCTCTTGGTATAACCACTCTTTTATTTTTAGTGTCGTTCATAGTCATGATATATTGTCTTTAATGCCATGGTTGAAAAATGTTTAAATTTTGTGGTTTTTTGTACTCGTGATATTTGATTTTTTTAGGCTAGGAGGTAACTCCACAATGCAAATTGTGATTTCGCATTAAGATTGCTCATGGGTACATACATGGAGGGAGAGACTCTTAGGCTTCACCTCCCAATATCTCTTTATATTCCTATTATCCTTATTTACTATTTACACTATTATACATATATTCACCCAATCCCAATGATTAGTTGTCAACATGTTTTAATTCCATGGTTGAAAAACATAAGAGTTTTAAGGCTTTCCATATTAATGATATTTGACCTTTAATGCCATGGTTGAAAATTATTGGAATTTTAAGGTTTTTCATAATCACGATCTTGATTTTTGATGCCATGGCCAAAAAATGTTGGAAGTTTAACCCTTAAAAAAATGGTGATGCAATATCACCATTTTTCGATCTTGGGGTGTTCTTTCATGTTTTTTAAAAAATAGGGGTTTTTTGGACTAGAGTTCTCATTTTGAGGTTATAGTTCTTGTTAAGTTGGTAACATTGTTTAGGGGAATAGGAAATTGTAACATCCCTATATCGACCCTTGATCTATTTCATAATTATTTGTAATTAGTTATGTTGATGGCACTATATTGCTTGTCTCAATATGGATGTGTCATTATTTCGACAAAAATAAAATAGATGAATCTATTAACAATGTGTATATAGTATAAATGATTGATTAATACATATTCTTACATCAATCATAAGGAGGATATGAGAAATGATATAAGTTATGACACTGTTGTAGCTGCTACAACCCCCCTCTAAATTTTTTCCCATGCCTTCATTTTGGATCCTACCTTCTGTCCATAGGAACCCATGTTTCATTGTCATCAAGTATTTCATCAGATGTTGAAGACTTATCTTTACATGCCGTGCTTGTGACATGTTGTTTTAACCTTAAATAATATTTTTCAAACACAAGCCATATCCTTCCTTGACGTTGCAACATTGCCGGTCTTCCCTCTTGGAATTGTACAATCCACACTCTAGAAATTGCACTGGGCCTTGAGGATCTGAACTGCACAATCATGGAAGGTAGGCCAATCTTTAGCTCAGAAACTATGCAAGAGCTTCTCTTCCTCCCAGAAATTGCAGAATTGACTGAGGTATGGAATTGCAAAAACCCTTGAGATTGGGAATTTCACAATCCCTTCTTCCAGTTTGAATGGGCAATTTCCTGAAAAACCAAAGCTCACATTCCTAAAAAATAGGAGTCACCCAATTAATGTTCGGTTAATTCCACTATGTTTCTAATTATGAATTTCAGACAAGTGCCATTTTTTCCTTGATTTTAGTCATGTGCGTCATAAATCCCAACCCACATAGATCTATTTAATAGATGGCCATAAATCTCATTTACGCATTCGAGTTTGGAGCTCTAGCCTTCCTAAGGAGATCAAGGAACTTTCGCCTATGTTTGTGGCCCTTTTTTGGATAAGTTTTGCATGTGTATTTTTTTGTCACTTTAGTAGGTTTGCTTCTATGAGTGCTATTTTTCCTATTTCTCTTCATAGTAGCTCACATTTAAACTACTATTAGCTTGTTCAAGTGTTGGTTTGGTCCGTCATTCAAATTTTCCAAGTGTCACATTGAGTTCTTATTTTTTTTCCCACCAACAGTTGCTACTACTAGGTCACTTTGTGCATATTCATTTTTCCTCTTGCATACTTGTTTTTGGCACTTAATTTTCACTGATATATCTTCCCCTTAGTCCGATCTACATTCCTTCCTACCCCAACACTCTGATTTGTCATTTTTTTTCTCTCCTTCCTGGGAATATTTGCGCAGTCATGGCCAACAATTCCCTTCCCTAATTGCGCAATTCACATTCTCAAGGGAAAAACTTTGTGCTTGGCCTCTGAGACTGCACGACATGCAATCAATGGCTTACCCAACTATGCATTGTGTAGTGCCAAGACTTAGGCCTTAGCCCTAGCCATTGAGACTGCGTAATGCACATTATCTTCCTTCAGTCTTCCTGGTTGGGACTGCGCATTGCGTAGTCCCAAGCCTCTAGTTGTCACCTTGTTTGCTGAGACTACATAATTTGAAGTTCATGAGCTCAATCCCTCACCCTTAGTCCAAAAATTGTGCAATATTTCCCTTCAGTCTCTGAGTTGTTGTCTTGATCTTGCAGAATAGATTGCTTTTCTTGAGATAATTGTGTTTTCCATGAGTGCATCTTGTGAAATAGGTATTCCAAATTTTGAGTTTATATCTCTTTGTCAGTTGCTGTCATCATGGCAACAAAAAGATCTACCTCCAAAGCCACTACAAAAAGAAACACCGACGAAGCAGTGGAAAGAACCCTGATCACCATGCTAGTTTTATGAGACACTCAATTGTTCATTGAGAAATATTTAGACATAGCATGGCACACAACAAAAGATGCATTCATGACAACTAATTACAAAGAAAATATTGAACACATATAGGTTTATATTAATGTACATAAGTCAAGTTGCATAATACTGCATGCAGGTATCCAGTTTTCCCTTACATAGACACTATCAGGTGGGTCTTGTCACATACAGATTCAAAGAGTATGATCCTCAACTGTGCCAATGGACAAAGGCTTTCCTCATTCACGACACATGATTTTAAGCTTATGTATCATTTCCCTTTACCAAAAGCTTACATGGATTCTCACTTCTACACAGTCGCCAACTATCTGAGCACTAATGATGTCATCAAAAGTTGGGTGAAAGAGTCATCCAAATTTAGATAGACACCCAACAAAACTTACAAGACTAAATCTCTCAGAAAATAATTTCAATACTTGATAGTTCTATGCTTCCAAATCTATGGTCAAAAGAGTACTGAGACCTTTCCCAAAGGCTAGGAATTCTTATTGCATCAGGTGGTGAATGATGGGAAATAATTCAATTGGTTGGACTTGTTGTCTCAATAGTTAAAGAGCCATGCAACCAATGCCAAAAAGCCTCCCATGGGTAAGCATGCTAGATTCTACATGTCCACAAACTTGCCATATGTGATATGTGCTCAGAAACAATTTTTCTAGCATGAATTGGACTTGGTCACCGAAGGAATCTGCTATCCACATTCACTGCAAAGTTCTTTCGGAGTGCAGTTACAGGGGAGTTATGGGGAAGCTGGCTAATCACTTTCTCATACAACTGTACAAGATGATCTTTGAGGAAGATCCAACTTACATGTCCCAAGAGGCAATGGAAGCAATAGAGGAACTTGTCGACTGGTTTGCCTCACCAGATGAAACTTACCTTAGGGTGCTTGGTGGTCAGAAGTCTTCACATTTGTTGCCAAGGTATGACACCAAAAGATTGGTCATGCAGGAAATATCCTATCATCTTTCCACATGTTTATCAATAGTTTTGCAGAGGAATAAGAAATCACCTTGGCCCACTCTTACTTTGAAAATTGGATTGTACGAGATTAAAAATATGAAGGCAGTAGAGACTAAGGGAAAAGTGTTAGCAAAATTTGAGTTTAGCCTTATGGAATACCACTTGTACGACCCCATGAGTGTTTTTAAGAAGCACTGTGCAAAGATACATTTCAACTGGCCAAGCGAGACTTTTTCTAGATAGGAGGAGGAAAATATTAAGAATTGTTATAATGCTTCCAAGCCATGTGCCCCAGTCAGCTTTGTAGGTACATCATAGGTTACTCCTTAGCAGGAAGAAACTTTGGAAGAAAAAACATTAGAGAGGTGCAACCCAGTGCATGGGAAGGGGAAGCAGAAGGTTGCACATTTTCTAGTAGAAGAACAAAGACACAAATAGAATGTAGACCCAATCATCTTGAAAGTGGTTATAGAAATAGAAAGAAAGAGGAAGCAAATAAGTCGGAGTAAGAATTAAGGCAGAAGGAAGAGAAAGAATAGAAAGAAAAAGAAGAGAGACAAAGACAAGAAGAAGAAAGGTGAAACAAAGAAGAGGAAGAAGTAGTACGAAAGCAAGCTGAAGAAGAAGAATAAAGTCAATTACTTGAAGAGGAAAACAAGCAGTTGCAAAACAAAGAACTTGCCCAGGAAATCGAAAACCTGATGGTTTTCCAAGATATGGAGGTGGAACTAGAGCAACAAAATTAGGATGTCGATATCATTCCTTGCATGTAGAAAATCACCACTAAGTCTCCCCTTCCTCATACATAAGGGAAAGCACTAGGTGAGGAAGAGGAAATTTCTCCTCTTGATGAAGGTTCAGTGATGGATATCTATAGTTTAACTTTTGATGAGTCACATAAGAAGACTGTACAAGCCAGAAAGAAGCACTTCATTGATGACCTCACACATCCTCCTTTTTTAAAAGGAAAGGTGATCATGATGGATACTAGGAAGAATCCAAAAGCCATTGTCGCATCCAACTTGGCCTTTGCAGGAGCCTATAAATAAAACTGGCCAAGAATAGATGGATGGAAAAGAAATTAGAAGTGACAAAGAAACAGATCGAAGAACTCTAAGTAGATGTTCAAAAAACAAATCTCGAACAAATGTGCTTAAAAGAACTCAAGGAAACCATACTTGGCGAAGTATCAACTTTAAGAGGCACCATGAGGAACCTATATGAGGAGTTAGTCACTGTGCACATAGTAGTTGTCCGCTTATAGGACATGTAGAAGAAATGTAAATAGAACACTAAAGATCTCAAGGTTTTTCATATAGCCATCACTACTATGCATGAGTGAGGAATGTATTTTTTTTTCCAAGGAAAAAATCGTAATCTTTGATTATGAGAAAAAATTACATGTAGTAGATGCCTATGGCATATGCTGTATCTATAATATCAATATAGATCTTTGTACAATGATTTGTTGAAACAAAATTTATGGCCTTGCCATTTCCAATATAAAAAACACTTGTCTCTTTTATCATCAGAAATATAAATATATACATATTTTGATGTCTATATATGGTCTATGATGATATTGATAGACCTCTGTGCCCAGTTTTTCATTGATTAACCACATGCCTCGAGGAAGTAGCGAGCCCTCCTTGGAAAGCTTGTCAGCATCTTCATTGTATTCCATGTGTATATGTTGACAAGAGACCATATTAAAACCTGTTTTGAGATTGTGAATGTCATCTAGAATGTTTTGAAGAGATATAACATGACATTGGTTTTCTGTATTGAACCAATTGATGATAATTTGTGAATCTCCAAAGATCTGTAGGGACGTGCAATTATGTGCATGTGTAAATGCAGTAAATGTCTGAGAGTGATAAGCTCAGTGAAGTTATTTGTTCCTTTCCCCAGTCCGAATTTGAATTTGAAATGATGTTGATCCGAGAAGTATAAGCAGAACCCCCCCCCACAACATTGAGGTTGTGCAGCCACGTCGAAAAAGTCCCATGGCCGAGTTTTCTCGATATTACCAGGTCCTAATATTATACAGGTGTGTGATGGCTCTTCATCAGGGATGTCATGATAGACTGTCACTGCCTTTGCAATGAGAAGGGGCTAGTAGACAGTCTGATTCTTAAAAATAAGGTGGTTTCATGCTAGCCAAATGGACCAGCAGATTATAAGTGGTAGGCATTGCGTGTTTTTCCTCCGGTGTGCTGTGTTCCAATTATTCCAACCTTGCAGAACAGTAGGGCCTTGCCAAGAATTTCTCATTGAGAGATGCTGTGTTATTGATTGCCAGAGTTGGGTGATGGATGAGCAGGACAAGAACAGATGCTCATTTGATTCAGTTGCCTGTTTGCAAAGAATGCACCATCTTGGCCCGAAGATGGATTTGTACATAAGTGCCTCTCCCATGGGGTTTTTTTTGCTTAAAACGTACCACATAAATAGGCAGACTCAAGGGGGGGCTTTTAGTATCCATAGCTGCTGCCACTAATCATTAGTGTGGTTGGGCTTTCGGGGTTGTATTAGATGTAGATATTCGAGTTTTGGACTGTATTCCCCATGATCAGCATGGCTCCAAACTAAGACATCAACATCCTGATTGAGGATTATATGCCTTTAGTTAGAGCCCCAAGATATGAATCCCAAGAGTGCTGCCACTGTGAAGGAATATTCAATTCATGAGCTGTTCACCAGCGCTGTCTGAGGATGGATCTGTCATCTTGATCAACAATTTGGGTGATCGTCTTAACCTCCCTGTGATTAAGATATTATAGGAGGTCTGGTGGAAGAAGGTATTGTTTACCCTCGCCTATCCAGGGATCGATACCAATTCTCACAGAGGAGCCATTGTTTATGCGCCATGCCAATTCTGCTATGATGAAAGGCATTGCATGTAATATAGATTTCCAAACAATGGATATTCCCCCATGTGGCCAGTCATGTTGACGAACCCAGTACAGGATATGTTGAGGCCAAATGTATTTATGATATGTCACTGTCGTCCAAAGGTTGTTAGCAGTGAGAAGAGACCAACTCATCTTTGCTGCAAGTGCTTGGGCAAAATAAGGCAGATCTTTTAACCCCCACCCCCCCATTTCTTTGGGAGGGCGATGTTTTTTCAGCTTACCCAGGCAAAAATTTTACCTTCCTTATGTCCATGCCAAAGATATCGACTGCATATCTGTTGTATACGACTGAGGATTCCCTGTGGGATCCAAGAAAGAGACATCCAGTATACTGGGTTGGCTTCCAGAATAGATTTAATCAAGACAAGTCTCCCTGCTCTAGAGAGCATTCTATGGTTCCAACTTTTCAACCTCTTCTCTAGCTTGATCACTAACCAGATCCAGTGAGCAATCCTATAGCTATTAGGTTTTATCCGAAACCCCAAATATTTAAGCCCATCCAAGAGGTTGTGGGGGGTGTAATGAAAGTACATATGTGTTGCTCTGACTTCTTGAGGGGTAGGATGAGTCAGGGTGATCATAGATTTGGTTTGATTCACGATCATTCCAGAGGATTTTTTAAAGAGGATGAGAATCTCATGGAAGGTGGCCGAGTCACTAACGTTGCCATCTAGGAATATCAAGACATCATCTATAAAGAGCAGGTGAGTGAGGTGGTAGAGATCATCCATTCTTAGGCCTTTAAGTCTGTCCTCCCTCTTTGCTGAGGCAATGAGCCTATTGAGACCTTCCATCACTATAAGGAATAGAATTGGAGACAGGGGACAACCCTGCCTTAGCCCTCAGTCGGCATGAAAGAATTGGGTTGCTGAGCCATTGATCAGGATGCTGTAGGAGACTGTATTTGTGTAGCAGATAATCCAGTTTATGAAATCATTAGGGAAGCTTAAGTGGATAAGAATCATCTCGATGAAGAGCCAACTTACACAATCAAAGGCCTTGGCGAGATCAATCTTGAGAATTATGCTTTTCAGAGACTTAGAATTTATAGAGTGTATGATTTCCTGGGCTGTGCCAATGGCTTCATGAATTTGCCTATTATGGAGGAAAGAAAATTGCTCGGGGGAGATGTGATGGGATAGAATGGGTCGAATTTGATTGGCTATGATCTTAGCTATGATTTTGTAGATGGTATTGCAGAGAGAGATTGGATGAAAATCATTGAAAGAGACCAGTGAATCCGATTTCGAGATAAGAGCAATGAAAGTGTTATTAATGGCCTCATACATTTTCCTAGATGTCCTACACTCTTTGAATACATTGAGAAGATCATTCCTGATGATTTCAAAGAATGCTAAGTAAAATTCAATAGGCCAGCCATTCGGCCCAGGGATTTTTTCTTTTTGGAACCATTTGAGAGTCCCTTCCAGTTCTTCTCTGGTGATAGGTGCAATAATCTCATCTGTTGTATCCTGGTTGACAAATCTAGGAAAATGCCTTGCTACATGGATGATCTCAGCCAGCTTAGAGACAAGAGGTTCCTTGAAGAGCTATTGGAAGTGTGATATGCCCAGCTGTGAGAGCTGGTGAAAAGTTTTAACAGTTCCTCTGTCAGGGGTGGGCAGTTGCCAGATGGTATTGGAGGCTTTTCTTCCTTTGGCAAAGTTTTGGAAGTACTTAGTGTTCTCATCCCCTGCTTTGAGCCAGATAACACGACTCTTTAGTCTCCATGTTTCCTCCCATTCCCTCAAAAACTTTGCTCTTTTGTTTTCCAGTTCAATCAGATAGGATTTGTCTTCAACACTAATAAATCTCCTTTTTTTGTCATCGGTAAGGTCCGCCAGGGAAACTTCCACAGATGAGAGGATATGGTTATCCTTCTGATGTTTTACTTTGGCCCACTTAATAGTGAGCTTCTTGAGCTGTAGAAGGTTTTGACAAAAGCATTCAACCCATGCATGATACTGAGAGGGTGGGTTTTGTGCCCAATGATTAGTGACCAGCTCAATGTATGAGGGATCCTGTAGCCATACAGAGTTGAACTTGAAGAGGGCTCGAGGTTTGTTTGGAGGACCAGATACTTATAGGTAGATAGGTGAATGGTCAGATATGCCTCATGACCCAACCCACTACCTATAATGGGATAAACGCTGCAACAACTGATTCTTGATGACAAACCGGTCAAGACTCCTGGCGAGGGCGACCTCCCCAACCCTTCTATTCCTCCAAGTAGGTAGGGGATTTATCATTAGGACATCAGTGAGCTAGGCCTGATCAAGAATATTTTCCATAGTTTCTGAGAGTGGATCGATTTGAGTCGATGAGCCCCAAGACTCACTGAATCCGATAGAAAATTTAAGGTCCCCTCCCAATATGAATTTGTCAGCAGAGGACAAGGATAGTTTAAGGAGGTGGTTCCAGAAGGCCTCCCTTCCTTGGCACGACCCATAAACATTCTTAACCCTGAATTCCATTCCCAATTCGGCTGAGAAAAAATCAATGCCTATGAAACCCTTTCCTCCCCAAGTCGAAATGGGTTTTATGGAACCGGGATTGTATCCCATGGCCAAACCACCAGAGCGTCCCATGGCATCTAGTGCAGTGAAAATCCACCTAGGGAAAATAGCCTGTAGAATCTTAGAAACATGATGTGCTTCCCCTAGGGTTTCTTGAATGAGGATTAAGTCGACGGGTTCCGCAGTGAAGAGTTTGCGAAGGGCTAGTTTTTTGGGAGAACTAGCCAAGCCCCTACAGTTAAAGGAGAGGCATTTCATGGGGAACCATGTCTAGGGTTTGCTTTGTTCTAAGAACATGATCTAAAGAAGACTTTCTGCCCGAGATCACCTTTGCCCCTGCGCGGAGGATGGCATGAGAGAGGTATGATTTGCACCCTCTAAGTGGTTTAGCAGAGGATGCAGGTAGAGTCAGACCAAGGCCAATGTATGGTTGAGAGTCCCGAAAGGGAGTTTTCGAATGAAGGTTATAGGGATGAGAGGGTACCAAGGGAGATGGAGGGAGAGGGGGGGATTTCACAGGGCGGGTGATGGGGGGGGGGGGGGGGGGGGGTGGTAGAATCAACCAAGTGTTGAGGGAGAGGTGAACAGGGGATGGATGCAGGGGAGATGATACCATGTGATATCGATGCATTAACATAAGATAGAGAAGGGGATGAGGGAAGAGGGATACCCACTGATCGAGCCTCTTCTGCCACTGCTCGAGCTCGAGTCAGAGGATGGGATGGAGGACTCGTAGATGTTCTAGCTTCGTGCTGCACTGGCTTGGATGGGGTCGCCTTCTAGGGAGGTTTTGGGCTAGCCTCTGTATGCTTTCTACTAATGATAGGAGTACCTTTGTCGATGCCAGCTTCTTGCCCTGCTTCTATCTCTTGGGCTTTCACTAACAAAGGGCACTCTTTAAATATATGCTTGACCTTGTGACATCCGTGGCATCTAAATGACACTCCCTCATAGTCCAAGATCTATACTCGGGTGAAATTCCTCCACTACAGAGTAATCCTTTCTTCCAGGCCCTCCCGAGTGTCCAGGTGCACTAAAATATGGGCTAATGTTCGGTTTTTGGATTGTACAATGGATTTGTCATAATCTAGAAACTTACCTAGGGTATTCCCTATTTTGATGAACACCTCTTCTGACCAATAATGCAGAGGTAATCCTGACAACCTCACCCAGAGAGGCCCTGCTCTGATCTACTCTCTTTTAGGATAAAAAATAGGGCTCCATTTTTTGAGTAAAATCGACGCCATCTCTATATGCCAAAATCTAGCCAAGGCCATATTTGTGTGTTCTTCATGTGCAAAGTGAAGCGCAAACCATTCGCAAGGAAAAGTTTGATCCTTCGGCATCTGAAGGAAGATCTGACCCCAAATCTCTTTCACCCATTGCCATAATTGATCCGTTGTATCGGTTCTGCCGCGAACCCTACCCACCAGAACTTTGCTTGCGTTGTCGGAAATATCCCCCATGGTGAGGCCTTCACCAAATTTAATAGTGAAATCTTTCCCAGATGCTTTGATGCACTTGAATTTCTTCTTCCTTGTCTGGGGCGTAGTAGGGTGGTCTTGTAAAGGATCTGCTGGATTATTAGTTGCCGAGGAGGGCTCCTCCAACCTAACCCTAATAACAGGGGTATCGAAACATCCCGATGTGGTTGCAGATTCCTGTGTTTTATCGCCTGTTCCGGAGAGTTGCTGCTTGCTGTGATTGAGTGGCCATTTTCGAAGTAGGTCCAGGGCAAGGGTTAGGGTTCTGAGTGAAACGAAGGTCAGCGGGGGTGTGGGATCGAAGAGCGAAGATGGGCATGAGGCGAGGAGGTTGAGGGTTGAAGGAGACAAGGGTGGACAATCGAGGGTGAGAAAGTCGATGGAGAGGGAACCGATGTGGAGAGAGTTGTCCTTATGCCGAGATAGGGAGACAATTGATGTTGTTAGTGAGCAGGACGGGGCAGATGTAATGGTGGCTAATTTCAGAATAGGGTTTGGGAAGATGACCTGATCGGAATATGGATCCGGTGAATAGTCCACAGCATTGGGTTCCATTCCATCCATTCTTATCCGTTGAAAATGACAATTGTGCATGCTAGGACCGACGTGCTGTAGGCTGGTTGGGAAAACCACTACGGGTACCTGATGTAGTTAACCAGGGTCAGAGTAGCATGTTGAAAGTGTGCTGCAGAGCTCCATTCTTCACCTTGGATGAATTGATAATCACGGCCAATATTTTCTCCACTCTTTGTTTGGAATATCATATCACTTGATAATGGAAAACATCGAAAATTGTGTTATGATAGTGATCGCTTAGGTGTATCAGGAAATTTTTGAGCCGCGAGGAATGTATTACATAGGTGCACCTCCTAATTTGGTAAAGAAGACAATGAAACAGGTTGAGTTGGAGAAAGTAGAGGTGCATATGCTTATCCAAAGTAACAAATAACTCGACTCATTCATCGCCAACATTCAGGCCTCTTACACACAATTGTATAATAGTGTGGATTTCATGGTGAAGACTAACATTATCCCTTCAGTTGGAACAATCACTAAAGGAAAAGGTAGAAACAAGGCCAGATAGGAAGTGGAGGAATACTTGGACCAGTTCAAGCATATCCCTACCAAGGGAGACATAGAGGTGAACAAACATGAGATCAAAAAATACATTGGTGGCCCTACCAAGATAAAAACCATGTTGTTCTTGTTAAATAAGGAAACACAAAATGGCTCCAAGACTGTTGGGTCCCTATAATACTAGTGATTACCCCATTACTATTGTATTTGTACCCCTTATTAATATTGTTGTGCCCCTATTGCCCCAATATTGTTATTAATATGCCCCATAGAATCCCTCTATTGTTATTTTTTTGGCTTTATATTATTATTGTTAGGTCGGCTGGGTTATATTGTGACTCCGTAGACTCCTATATATAGAAAGGAGGTTTTGTCATTTGTATCATCCAAGGATTTTTCATTTATGTAATGTAAAGAAGGTTTCCCCCTCGAAGAGGCTGAATTCTAAGGCGTTGATCTATCTTTTCTATCTTTTCTTGAGCTGGTTTCATAACATTTGGTATCAGAGCTTTGGATTCTAGGGTTTTGCTGCTCCAAACAGGTCATCATAGGATTTTCGCAATAACCTTTTTTCTGCGACATTTCAGATGCTAAAAAAAAAAACCCATTTGAGGAAGACATCGCGCTGAATCTCAGTCAGAATTTCAGAGCGTGTTGCACTATATTTGTGGAGATATGATCTGAGGAAGTTGGTCTTCTTGCAGACTCCTGAATTACATTCCAAACAGGTGACCTGGGGAAAATCATCATAACTTTTTCTCTGAGCATTGGATTGAAATTTCATAAGAAGGTGTAGAAAGAGGACAGACTTTAGTTTCTTGTATATATTTTTAAGAGCCGAAAGACGAAACAAGGACTCGTGGCACATTGTACAAGTTCGCCCTACTGAACTAGTCCATAATCAGGTCATTGTGGGAGATTTCACATAAATATTCCTTGGAGAATCCAATTTGGATCAGGCTGGTGGCATTGGAAAGAGGACACAGAGGGCTACTGCAGGTCGCAATTTCAGAACTAGATGATTTGAATGTACAAAGATACATCAGAGGCAATATTGAGCTCCTACAAAGTGAAAAAAGGTGTGTAGATTCTTTTAAATTTTTGATAAGATTGGTTTGAAATTTATTTTGAAGGAATTCAAAGGGCATAGTAGAGCATTATTATCGGTAACTAATGCCCGAAGGAAAGAAAATACAAACACCTAGTAAGGAACCTGAAAGCTCTAGCATGACTCATGAAGAAGAGGAAGAAATGCTACATGATATATCAAAATTACAAGAACAAGTGCAACAAGTGTCACTTGCACAAAAAGCAACAGAACCTAAGATGGATGGTTTATTGAAAGATGTAGAAGCTAAGATGGATTATTTAAAGAAGGGTGTAGAAGCTAAGATGGATGGCATGGAAGCTAAGATGAATGGCATGGATGCTAAGATGAATGGCATGAACGCTAAAATTGATGGCATGGATGATAAGATGGAAGAATTGACAATAAATATGAATAAGTTGCTACAAGGAATGGTC
>APFE031166849.1:24388-56330 GCA_000404065.3 Pinus taeda | reverse complement strand
AATCAAACTGCAAAGCAGTTGCATTGCTACCTATTGCAATAACCAGACTATCCCACGAATCTGGTAGAGAACACAACAGACTGATGCACTTATCCTCATCTGAAATTTTAATATCAACAGATAATAACTGACTTACCACAGTATTAAATGCATTCAGATGCTCTGTCACCGAGTCTACATCTTTCATCCTCAGGTTATATAGCTTTTTCCGCAGGAACAGTTTATTCACCAGAGACTTAGATTGGTACAAAGTCCCTAACTTGTCCCAAAAAGCCTTCGCCGTAGCTTCCCCTGATACATTCAACAATACTGAATCTGAGACACACAATCGTATTGTGCTCTTTGCCTTCCGATCCAACTTCTTCCATTCTTCATCGGTCACTCCTATTGGTTTAGTACCCGGATCTACCACGATCCACTGATCTTTATCCACCAACAGATCCTCCATCTTGAGTTTCCACAACTCAAAACTCTGACCATTGAACTTCTCAATCTCTATCTTTCCGCTGCTCGCCATTTTCTTTCACCACCAGAATCGATCTCGCAGATCTCCCACTGAACAGGGTCTACCACAGGCCCGAGCGAAACCCCTCAGCAACAAAGGCGTCCCCTTGAAGCCAAAAAATCTCTGATACCAAATGTAGGTTTTAACCCCATACAGAAATTACTTGCACACGAATTCTAAATCACAAGAAAAATAAAAATGTGAGATCATAACACATAAAATACATATACACAAATATTTCCCACTTGGATCCCAAACCGGGACTACCAGCTTGATTTTTCATTATGTTCCTTTCAATGTTACAATACATATTTATACATGCCGAAGCATCCAATACCATGGACCGAAAACCATCGCGTCCAAAACCATGGACCGAAAACCATCGCGTCCAAAAAACATTTGCGAAAATCATGCACAAAACCATAGGTGGGTCCGCCCAACCTAACATAGGGTCCAAATCCAAAATTTTCCGGGGCGCTGCCCTGGACCCCATAAAGTGGGGTTACGGGTACCCCTCAAACCCCCTGTTAACTATGTGGAAAGAATATAACACAACCCAACACTAATGTGAAAATTGTAAATAAAAAAGTGTATGCATCGCAAATGCAAATACTTTGTGTTTAACCTTTTAGCTTCGGCCTATAAAGTTTTTGGATCGAGAAGAGGGATAGACTGGATATTGTCAGAATTCTCTTGAATCTGACTAATATACTCTTTAATACTTATTATAGTGGCAGCTTTCAAATGGAAAATAGACAAATCATCATAAACTTCTGATGCAAATATACTAGGTAATTTCCATCGAGCAGAAGGTTGTGGCTCTTCATATTCTAGTTTGGCCTGGATTAGAATACGACTAGAACTTGAGGCAAACATGTCTCTAAGCAGGTTTTCTGTTGTAGAAGGCTCTCTTTCTTCTAATTCATGGAAGGATACAAACTTCCTGAATGGATCCATTAATATGAGTAATGATTTAGAATACCAACCTCTTGAACCAGACGTTACTGGCTTTGATACCAATTTTTAACAGGGGCTTTCACAAAGCTTGGTATAGTACTGCTACAGTGTCGTTCTCTCTACTCTCTTGGCCTTACTTTGTCTCTTTGTTTGTCTTCACTGATCGACCTCTAGTGAACTTAGTGTGAACCTACTCAGATATTTCACACTCTGTGACCTTGCACACAACTTCCTCGCCTTTCAACGGTCTGGCATCCCTTCGAACCTTTGGCGAACCCCTAATGAACTTCAAGTGAAGATTATGAGACAACTACTACACAACAGACGATTTATAAAAGCGCACAGGTATTCAAATGCGAAAAATTCCTTCTCCTATTATTTCTCAGAAATGGATATAGATTACAGATTACAGATTATAGAGAGTATTCCTTACAGAGATATACTATTGTTGCATTTATCTGACTTTTGCTTTTCACTGAGGAATAAGCATTACTGAAGGCTTCCTGACAGCAGATAGGCTCTACCTAAGAATATATAAACTTGACTAATATGCAGACTGACTTCAGATATCTAATAGATCTAGCCACTTTAGGTTCTTACCAGTGCCAAGCACACTGATACGCAGGCTTCTCAGATCTCTAAACTCTAAGACTCTAACATACTCCGAATGCAAATGCCTCAACAATGAGCCTTACTCTCAATTTATAACAAATGAGAGGGGACAAACATTACTGTAGGTCATCAAACAAAGGGACAGAATCATTGCTTTTGGGCAACACCGAGGTGACATCTGCACAAAGATTCTTGGTCCGGAAAAGTAAACAATATTCAACAATCTATGGAAAATATGATGTCTACAATGTTTAGAAAGTGGATGCTTTTGTCTAGGAAAGCCCATGAGAAAAGTTGGCCACAATTAAGTCCTTGTGACTAGACAACATTATTACAGTAATGGATGATTTTGTCAGTTAAACCCATGAGAACTGTCAGAATACAGTAATGTCAGGGAATCTATGCTTTTTGTACAATAATTCATCCCATGCTTTGGTGAAAATCCTCCGAACAATCATAGGTTTCCCTAAAATGTTTTGATCTTTTACCTTAGTTAATACAAGCCATTCGTAATGGCGGGACATGTATTCTTTTAAAGTTTTATTCTCATCATGAAAAGGAGACCAATCTCCTGCCATCATTTCTTTGATAGTTTTATAAGGTATGTGGAAGCAATCTGGGATGTTGTGTTCAAAAAAAAATATCACAGTGGAATCTACAGTATGCTTCATGATAGAGTGGGTCCATTGCTATTCTGTTAACACCGTAGTCGACCCACCATTTTTGTAGCCAGTCGCATTGTTAATTTCTTTGCATTATCCCTATTGTACTAAATTTGAATTTAATATAATGGGTTTCTTCTTTGTCATCTACATTCAGAAAATCCCACCACAACTATTTATATGCTATGAAACCATATACTGTGTCTGGAAAGATTATCTTGGGATCTACTCCTAGCCATAATGCAGAGGTCTGAGTAGGCATGGGCCATGCAAGATTTCTATTACGATTTATGCAGAAATATTTTTCATAAATCCCACGGTGGATACCTCCATGTGACTAGATTCCCGAGATATCATGAAAATCTCTTTGAAGGGCATCTTCTACATGCAATGCATATCTTTTGGCTTTTGTGTAGATCATGTCATGATTCCATCTACTCCCTTTTGGGTACACCCTTCTTTATGGTACAAGATGTTGAATGTTAGTATGCGCTTGCAAATTGGCATCTAATAATTTTGTATTTCTCAACTGCCAGGTTGACTTCCATTTGTCTCTGTATTCTTCCTAGTCCTGGTTGTCTCGTATTATACGTAAGACTTCCTGTTTCTAGTTTTGGTCCCATTCTGTAACAATGATCATTATATGTTGTTGTGGTTGGATAAATTCTCTAATGAGAAAATATGGTAAACAATTCTTTGTGCCCTTGATATGTTCGACTTGAAAGTCAAAGTTGGCGAAGAGTGCTTGCCACCTAGCAAATTTCACCTCTCCTAGTTTCTTGACGTCCTTAGTTAAAACTTTCTTCAACGCTGAAGCATTAGTTCGGAGAAAGAAGTATTTGTTTATTAAATGGACATCGAATTTGCTAATGTAATTCCATGCAACTTTTACTTCTTTCTCAATTGTGGAGTAATTCTTCCTAGCAAGATTCTAGTTTCCTGATGCAAACTGGACAACTTGTTCAGTGCCATCTTTTCTCTGCTTTAGGATACCTCCCCATCCTATATTACTGGCATTTGTTTCAACAATATTGAATGCACTGTCATTAGAGACATATAGAATAGGAAGAGACTTTACCTTGGCTTTGATGTTCTGAACAACTTTGGTGTGTTCTTCTGTCCACTGGGGTGGCTCTTTTTTAAGCCTCTTATTTAATACGCTCATGTCTGCGGCACAATCCTTGCAAAAGTTACTGACATAATCTAAACAACCAAAAAACCTTTGAAGCTAGTTTTTGTCTATAATATCATCTGGAAATTTCTCAGCAAACTCAAGCACATGCTTCTACAGAGAAATTTGGCCATTGAAAATAGTATGGCTTAGAAATTTTATAGTAGTTTGAAAAACTTCTATCTTTTTCTTGCTTAAAACTAGACCATTATTCTTTACCTGCTGCTTAATTGTATGAACATGCTTGAAATGGTCCTGGATGTTCTTAGAAAAAAATTAGAACATCATCAATGTAAACTATAAGCCAATCAAAGTATGGCTTAAATATTTTATCCATTACCTTATGGAATTTAGATGGAGCATTTTTCAAACCAAAAGGCATGACATTCCACTCATAGTGGCCTGCTAGAATACTGAAGATGGTCTTGAACTTATCTTCCTCTGAAATGGCTACTTGCCAAAATCTTGCCTTCAAGTCAAACTTTGAAAATATCTTAGCTCCTGCTATCCTTGCAATCAGATCTCCTTTGTGGAGAATTGGATAGGTGTCATCAGCAAGAAAAAAATTTAGAGGTTTGAAATTTATTGCTAGCCTTGGAATCCCTCTGATTTGTTCTACACTTTTGTTTTACTTAGAATCCGTAAAAATTATAGGGACTATCAAATTCTCGAATGAGCTTGTGATCCATAAGTTGCTTGATCTCTTTTTCACAGAAATCTCTGTATTCCATATTCATAGGAATAGCTCAACTTTTACAGGGCTTGCCTGTATATCCTTCCTTATATGGGAGATGGATAGTATGTTGCTTTTTGTTCCAGAATGCATTTGGTTCTTCTAAGCAACATTCTTCTTCATGAACAATGTTGTAGGTGTGGAAAACTTGATTGAATCTTTGTAGTAATTATGAGTTATGTATTTCTCTTGCACCCACTTCAGTTTTAGCTTTTGCTTCCCCTTGAGGTTAACTGGATTGTAGGTTTCTCCAATAATTAACCTCGCATATGTCTATCGGATCTGAAATTGAATCGACATAAAATGCCCTTGCTTTTCGTTAAGAGAAGTGTAACTAAGATGATCCTACTAATATCTTGGTCCATTCAACTGAACTAACCAATATCGCTAACATCCTACTGAGGAAAGTGAACTAACCAAGCCTAACAAGATCTTGGCTTGGCTAAGTAAACCCTCAAATCAACAAAATACATTACAATGTAAAATATTTATAGCTTTTAAAAAATTCATTACATGTAATCCATAAACTATAATACCACAAATTAATTAAATCAAATTCATGTAATAAGAAGTGACATTAAGTAACACTAGAATAACTCACCATGTCAAGATTTGAAAAGAGAGATATCTTGAATGTAAATGCAAATGATTTGAGTTGAATGATATTGAAACAAAAATACGGACAGTCCCTTCTCTGTTGCACAAGAATTGATATCAACCACAGATTTATGTATAGATGACAATGATTCACATTCACTTCAAAGTTGAATGGACTCAATATCAAGTACTTCTTCCCCTAAATATGTTAAAGGAAACTCATCTCAATCACGTTTTGGGGTGGAAACTTATGCATGGAAGGTAGAAACCTTGTTGTTGTTGTTCATCTTTGAACTAGTAACAAAGATTAATTTTATTTATTTATTTTATATTGTGTTATTTAAAAATGAAAGAAAAGAAGTTGAAAACTTTTGGAACATTAAATTAAAAGGTAAAAAAGAAATTTATTAATTATGGTGTAGTCTAACATATAGATGAAATAGCATTTTTCATCTCGCCATACAATTTCAATCAAGAATGTGATTTTTTGCAATTTAAAATACATTTTTGCGTGCTTAAATGGATTCAACACCTTGAAAACCCCACGAGGCACTCAAATTTCACAGATTAAAGAGCTTAAACTCAAGTTTTTAAAGATCTCTATTTTTGTTAAAATTAACTAGAAAAAATATTGTGAAAAACTAATTTCATCTATAAGTTAGACAACACCATTAATTATTACTAGTAAAATTAAGTTAAGAAAAAATGGGAAATAATTAAAATAAACATCAAAGTAATAGAATTAAATACTGGTAAAATTGAATTAGTATTAATATGAAATATTGTTATTAAATGTTAAACTAGTGTAAAATATTAAATTATAAGAGAAGTAAAGATAATTAAAATATTAGATATGTAGAGATAAATTAGAATTAAAATCAATAATTCTTTTTGGGCCAAGATGAATTAAGGTTAAAATTAGACAATATTTTAAAAAATGTTGTTAAAATATAATTAAAATATTGGATTATTAAAACTAATTTAAAATAGAATTAAATAGAAATCAAGATTAAGATTAAGTTATATTGATTAAGGATGCAATTAGAAAAAAAATAAGAAGAGGGGAATGGGATAGGGGTGAAGGGGTTGATTTTAGGGAGGGGGTTAAGGGGATTAGAAAGGGCTTGATTAGAATAGATTACAATAGGAGAATAAGGAGAAATGAGCTAGGTTGGAAAACAATAAGGGGAAGAAAGGAATAAGGAGGGAGGGGGTGCTATAAATCGATAGGATTGACATTAGTGTAGGGGAATTACCTTTAGAGGATAAAACAAATTAGATGTTTGGTATTCTCTGAAAATGGATATAAGGTGATCCATTCTTGGAAGCCAACTATTCATTCATAATCCTCTAAATCTAATGGCCCTAACACTCATTTCGATCCTAGACATTTTTAGTCCCCAACCTTCTCCTTCACCATTCCTCAAATATTTGTTTTTCCTATTTTTTCTTTATCTTCCATTTCACAAAAAATTATAATATATTTTCTCAATATTAAAAAAATTAATAATAATAAAAAATTATAATGCCAACCTACAAGTCCTTGTTCGTATAAAAGCCTATTACATGTATAGATCCCATTCCACACCTTCCAAAGATCCAATAGATAGATGACCTTTTAAAAGAATTCATATTTAGTTGCAATGCCTAGGGTTTTGAATTTGAATGTTAAGGTCCTTGTTCGTATATAAAGCTTAGTATTACATCTATAGAGTCCATTCCATGCCTTCCAAAAATCAAATACGTAGATTACCCTCTAAATATTTCATATTTAATCATGATGCTTAGGGTTCTTAATTTGAATGTGAAGGTGCATGTTTGTATAATCAGTAAAACCTTCCTTAGAGTCGGGGAGTAGTATAGAAAGACAAAAAATCAGTAAGGGGCAAGCCTAGTGAGCCAGACAAGATATGTGATGGAGTTCATTATAAAGAAAAAACCTTTTTCTAAACCGAGTCTAGTGTAGATCCCTTTGGGCCAATGACAGGGAGTGAATGACGGGAAGACCGATAGTGAAAACTGTGTAGTTACCATATCGGGTGGAACGATAGGTGGATCGTCCAATCGAAACCCTAGTGAATCAATGACTGGCTCAACAACAACATAAACAACAATTTTTGAGATAGTTCGATGGATAGGTGGAATCCAATGAGTGAACCATAACATACACCATAACCATCGTATTGCAATCCCTTAATTAATCTCATATTCAATTCCCAAAACATTTTCATAAATTACAATGGGATTGCCTGATGCAAATAAGTAACCCAAACTGATCGTTATGGTAAGTGTCACCTAGGTAGGGGGGTGAGAAAAATAAGTTACTTAAGTATTAGCCAGGGGAGAGTTTTAGTATATCAAAAAAAAAAACCAACTGATTTCCCTAATACAATGATCAATGAAGTGATACTACATACACACATATAATGAATAATGATTGGAACATCATGTATGTGTCCTTTTAAATGCTTGTAGTTCGGTGTTGTTAATATGACATGTAAGTAAAAGATATTTTATTTATTTTTATATTGTGTGATGTTACAAGTGGTATCAGAGCCCATGGTTTCAACATTATGGCATGTTGGGTAATTACAAATAACAAGTGTGTAATATTTTGCAGAGGGGAGACGAGATGAGGAGAGGGGCGATATTTACAGTACCAATTGTGGGAGTCGGACCTGTACCTATGGTAAAGGGTGACCCATAAATGTGGGTTCAGTTGGGGGAGTAATCCCACAATACAAATGCAATGTTGTTAGAAATTTTTCAACAACTACGAAGGAAAATGGAAAATTTAAGAGCTAACAATGAAATATTGATGCCAAATGAGGAAAGTATTTTGAAAAGTATTTCAGATAGACACAATCTAAGAAATCCTCATCATAACCCTGATAATGAAAAGCGAGTAGAAACACACCGAGAGAGGGACGAGAACCTAGCATCTGAAGGAGGTCGAATCAACCGTGAAGAAGGATTGGATAACATTTCTAGTGGAAAGGGAACCAAAATACAAAAGGTTGAACTACATGGGGAATTTAAAAATATTAAGCCCCTAACGTTTGATGGGGAAATGGAAGAAACTGCAAAAGCTTGACTAATGAATACAAATAAATATTTCTAGATCTTTGAGTATGGTGAAAATCTAACGGCCAAGCTAGCAATTTGCCAATTTCAGGGCAAATCCACCCTGTGGTGGGAAGAAATTAAGATGGTTTAGGGAATCGATGAACAAGAGGTCACTTGGGATAGCTTCCAAAAAAATTTAAGGACAAATACTTAACATAGTAATTCTATGATGAAAAAGCTAGGGAATTTCACGATTTGAAATTGGGATAGATGTCCATGGATGAGTTTGTAACTAAATTCACCTCTTTATTGTGATATTTTCTCTACATTTGAGAAGAGAAAGCTGAGGTGTATCATTTCATTAGTAGTTTACCTGCATTTATGTAGGAAAGGTTGGAATTTGAAAATCCAAAGACAATGAATGAGGAAATTCATGAGGCTCAAATTCGTTATTAGCAAATGAAGTAGAAGGGAGAAGGTGGGAAAAGTTTGTTGAATAAGAAATGACAATGTTTTTTCCAAAATACTAGAAATTCGAAAATTGACAGTACTAAGAAGGTACCCAAGGTTCAACATAACAGAAAATCTGGAAAAAATCAGTAGAATTTTAGGCTATAGAATGAACTTAGGCAAGCTAAAACATCCAACAAACTGGAACCTAGAAAAACCCAAAAACCTCCCTTACAGTTTTGTGGTTGTGGGGAACGTCATTATTACAAGAATTGACTGCATCGCACCAAAATGGAACCAATCGCCAATATTCAAGAAGATTCTACTGTGGGAGAGGTCGTAATAAGTCTACCAATGATTTAAGGAGCTTTAGAGGACAATCAGGCTAAGTACTAGCCTACAATAATAGAGTTGGAAGGTAAAATAACTAACTATATTGTTTCTATTTTTGTTGACTGAGTGGAAAGCCTAAGTTATATTAGCCCAAAAATAGTTGAATCATGTCACTTACAGGCCACTAAATTTAAAAACCCTTGGTCAGTACAACTAGCTACTGGGGCTAATATATGGGTGACCACTAAGGCAGGTAACCCTCCTATTGAAGTAGTAGGGCAAAAAATTAGGGTGAACTTGAATATGCTACATTTAGATCTTATGATGTATTAGATGGAATGAATTGGTTAGAAGGACATTAGTTCTCACTGAACTGTAAGGAGAAGACTATAATCTTTATAACAGAGGAGGCCAGTAGGCAAGAACTTCAAGGGATCAAAAGACCTATTAAGTTACAACGTATTACAACCAGCCAACTATTTAAATTCCTTAGAAAAGGGTGTCAAATTTATGTTGTGCAAGTTGGTTATGCTAATGCCAAGGATAAAACAACCAGCTTAGAGAATTTACCATTTGTCTAGGATTTTGCTCACATATCTCCAGAGGAAATTCATGGCTTCCCCTAAAGTGAAATGTTAAATTCACAGTAGAATTGGATCTAGGAGCATCCCTAGTGTCAAAATTCCCCTATCATATGAGTATTTCTGAATTAACAGAACTCAAAATGCAATCTTAAGAATTACTTCATAAAGGGTAAATTCGTCCTAGTGTGTTTCCTTGGGGAGCCCTTAGGGCCTATACTATTCGTAAGCAAGAAGGATGGAACCCTACGATTGTGTATCAATTATAGGAAACTAAATAAATTAATAGTTAAAAATAAATACATGTTGCCAAGAATGAACGATCTAGTTGACCATGTTAAGGGTTCGCCCGTATTCTCTAATATTGATTTATGATCTGGTTATCATCGTATTAAAATAAAAAAAGAAGACCTTTATAAGACAAAATTTAGGGCTTGATATTGACATTATGCATTTTTTTTCCATTTGGGCTTACCTATGCCCCAACTACGTTCATGAGCTTAATGCATGGCATCTTTTATTCTTACTTGGACAAATTCATCCTAATTTTCATTAATGGTATTTTAATTTATTCTACAAATTTAGAAGACAATAAAGAGCATCTTCAGATAGTGTTGTGAACCTTGTAGGAACATCAGTTATATGCTAAGTACATAAAATGCGATTTCTATAAAAAAAAATAGATAAAATAATTAGGAC
Source organism: Pinus taeda (assembly GCA_000404065.3). NCBI lineage: Eukaryota > Viridiplantae > Streptophyta > Pinopsida > Pinales > Pinaceae > Pinus > Pinus taeda. The sequence goes on along the minus strand of APFE031166849.1, from coordinate 45,964 downwards.
ACATAATCTCATTTAAAGGAATAGTTGTAGATCATGAGAAGATCAAGACTATCATGGAGTGGTCTCTCCCAAAAAATATGGTGTATATTTGACCTTTTCTAGTTCTCAGAGGATATTATTGTCATTTAATAGAATAATTCTCTGAAATTGCTTATCTTATAACTTCCTTGCAGAAAAAAGGAAGAAATTTTAAGTGGACAATAGATTGTCAACATAGTTTTGATCTATTAAGACATTTTTTGACTACAACCCCTATACTAAAAATTATAGACCCTGTAAAGGAGCTTGTAGTCTGCATAAATTCTTACCAAAAAGGATTAGGTGGGGATTCAATGCATGATGGCAGAGTGGTCACTTATGAACCTTGAAAGTTAAAAGATCACGAGAAAATATATCCTACCTATGATCTAGAGCTTACTATTGTAGTTCATGCTTTAAAGGAATGGCGAAACTACTTGTTATCTAAAAGTTTATTTCGATAACTGATCACAACATTATAACAAGTTTCTTTAAGCAGCCAAATCTTAATTCACAACAAGCTAGGTGGACCACCTTTTTTGGCGAGTTCAAATTTGATATAAAGCATGTTAAAGGAAAAGAAAATGGTGTGGGTCATGCTCTAAGAGGAAAGTTACGCTATGTGTATGAAGTCACCTATAGTCGAGTAGAAATTAATTTTCCTGACCAAATTAAGAAGGTTGCCCAAAACGATCCTGAATATGAGTTTTTATGGAAACAAGCTAAGTTGGCAACTAATTCAGGAAATCAGACCGAATATAGTATAAATAAAGAGGGTTTACTGACTTTAAAGGGGAAAGTGTATGTTCCTAATCAGTTGGATATAAAGTAATTGATTTTAGATGAATTTCATAAGAGCCCCTATGTTTCCCACCCTCGATATCATAATTGTTTTACTGTGATAAAGAAAACATATTTCTAGCCTAGAATGAGGAAGAGTATTGCATATTATCTAGAAACGTGCTTGGAATGTCAGCGAGTCAAGGCTAAACATCATCACCTAGCAGGGTGGCTGGATCCATTACCCATTCCATAATGGAAATGGGATGTCATCACCTTGTACTTTATAAGAGGTATACCTAAATAAGAAAGAAACAACGACTCAATTATGGTAGTAGTGGATAAGCTAAGTAAAACAACTCATTTCATTCTAGTACAATCCACATACAAGACTATCCAAATTGCAGAAATTTTAGTCAGATAAATATTTTAGTTGCATGACATACATAAGGTGGTCATCTCAGATAGAGATGTGAAATTTACTTATGCATCATGGAAGGCTCTTTTTATTGGGATGGGCACCCAATTTCAATTTAGTATCACATATCATCCTTAGATAAATGTGAAAACTAAACGTGTGAACCAAGTACTGTTTAGTCAATTTAGTGTCCTAAATTGTTTGCATGAATTATAAATCCAGGTTTGTACAGTGATGAAGTGTGATGCACTATATGTGCTTAGTTAACTTTTCTCTTACTTCGTTGTTTTGTATTTTTAAGTTTGTTTTGGGGGTTTTTGTTCTTTGATGTCTAAGAATATACAATCTATGAGATATTTACATGGATCTAATGAATTTTAACGTAATGGAAAGGTTCCTAAGTTAGTCTAATCTCCTAAAAATGGATCAAGAACTTTTTAACTGGTTAGAACCTAATAAGAAAAATAGAGCATCTATCTTATCCTACCATTAGTCCCAATCCATGGATCTAACTCTTAAAACCAAAAGTGATATTGATGCAAAGGTAATTTAGTAATTGCATTCATTTAACCATTTAACCATTCAATTTTGGAATATGATGGTATCAATCTCCTTAAAATGATCTTTTGGAATGTCAAGTGATGAAACTAAGGACCTGAAAGCAGAAAAGAAAAGATAAAAGCATGTAAAAATAACAATGTATTGAGTAAACTCAATCACTACGTGAATTAGATATTTAACCATTTAATATAGAATTATCAACATTTTGAAATGGTTTTGAGAACATCTATTAATACAGGTAACTCACAGTTCTATGCTAAGAAAATGAGTAACAAAACAGTAAGAAACTAAGCATTGTGTATTCTTATTAATTCAATATTCATTCAATCATTTTTTCATAAAATATCTTAGAAGAATAAGGTTGCACAGTTGTGATTTTATCCTTAAACTATTGGTTACAAACTGAAATGAAAAATCATTTTAAATTAGAGAAAACAAACTTGTAGAAAATAGAGTAATAGAAATTAAACTTAAAACAACAAGTGAAAAACCTCCTTCAGTGCAGGGGCCCTCTGCAACTGATGTGGCTAAATGCTAGCTAGCTAAAGATGCACTTTTAAACCACCATTGACAAAACAAAGTTTGTATTATGAACAAAACGAAGTCTGAATACAGAGTATTAAAAAAAAGCTTGTAATTCCTTCTAGCTTCTAACTACTTCTCGGTTTCATTCAACCAATATTTATAGGAAAATAACATAACTATCTAAGAGAAAATATTTCTACAGGTGGCTAATTCGAACCTATCATGATTGTTTATAAGAAAAACTTGCTACAAGTGGCTTAATTTTAATTGTAATAGGGTTGTTTAACTTATGATCAACTACAGGTGGCTTAATTCGATATAGTTGTTCAACTTCTGATTAGCTACATGTGGCTTAATCTGAATTAACTCCTCAACAGAACTATTAGACTCTTGATTAGCTACGAAAGACCAAATCAAGAGTCTTATTTCTTCTAGATAATGTATTTGACTCCATCTTTGACCATGACTTTAGGCATGTTTTTCTGTCGATCTAGACCGAGTGAATAGGATAGAATCCATGTAGATATGATTCTGGCAATGCCCATGTGGCCTGGTTCTTCATTTGATACCTGTAACCTGCCAAACCATGAGAATAACTATGGAACCCACAGTTAGCTGTAGAATAGGTTGCATTCTGTAGCTAATTTGAAAAAATATATTAAAATAGCAAGAACATGAAAATATAATATGGAGATCATTTTAATGCTTTCCTAAGACAAAACCTAGCATTTATGATTGATTGGATCTGTAGTCTTATGAGAAAATGAGAGAAGAAGGTGAGAACAAATGTCAAGCGGAAGGTAATTATGAGGTTCAACATACCCACACTGCAAAATCATTGCATGTCCTCATGCAATTTGCCAAAAATGTGAGTCCTTCTTCTCTAATGCATTTGCTCAGAGACCTCTGCTAGTACATCCAATTTTCTTCTTTTGCTCTTCTTTGAAGTGACTGTCATTCTCGGTTTCCTCATAAGAAGCATGTACTTGAGGTTAATGAATTTTATGTTCAGACATTTATTCTTTCTTTTCAACTTCTTGTTTTTCTTATACCACAATCCTAGATGGAGAATGGTATTATCATGAATTGCATTGTCCAATTTATTTTGTTCCTTCAAGGTTTCATTGTCTTCTTTGATATGTTTATTCAATATCTCTAATTCATAAATTTCCTATTGACAGAAGGTTCTGGGTCCATTGAGGCACTTCTCTTTTCCATTGATTCTATATAATCATATATTTGTTGCTTCAGTGGGTCTATGCCTGGAGATCTTCTACTTGGGCTACCTTGTAAATGATGATCAGGAGAATTTTGAGCATTGTTTGCATAAGGGATGTTAACAAGAGAGGTTTCTGGGGTCTCCTCTTCTAAGTTTATGAACTCTGTCCCTTTTGATGATGTTTTCTTTATAAAACCTCTGAGTCTAGAGCTTCTTCTAGGTTGTGGATGACTTACATTCTCCTCCTCTATGACCTTTTTCTCCTTTCTTATTTATCCTCTTGCCCTGATTTTCTTCCCCTTGAAATTTTTTCTCAATCTCCATCGTACTTCATATCCGCCATATCCTCCATCCTACAAGTATGTCATTTCATAGTCATGACCGTTAAAAACAACAAGGGAGTTAATTATGGACTGTTACATGACAAAATATGGAGGATATGGCGGATATGAAGTACGATGGAGATTGCAGTCAAATCAAATGATGATTTGTGAAGGAAACATATGAATTCCCATATTTTCTTCTATGTTGATCGGTAGATACACTTTTTAGCATATCAGCCTTCAAAAAAAAGATTCTTCACTTTCGTGCAATCATCATTTGTTTGTAACAGAGTTGCAGAATGAGATATGGCTGCAGAATCAAATTACCAATGGAATGGAATTAGCTGCAGAACATGATAAAGATGAAGTATAGCTATGGAACATGAATGTGAAATGAAATGAAATTAATTTGCGATTAGGAACTGAAAATGGATGTATCTTTATGTCACTAGTTATTATAGAAAGAAAATAGGAAAATAAATCTCTAATTTTCACCCTGCATTCCTTACATAAGTAAGCCAATGAACAATTGGTTTTCAGACTTATATATATATATATTATATATATATATATATAATATATATATATATATATATATATATATATTATAATATATATATATATATAATATATATACAGGAAAAACTAAGTTAGCGGAGAAGAAGAATTATTCTTCACCAACTTCATTTCAGTGTTATCTTGGAAAATTCTAACAAAATCCTGTCTTAGAATTGTCTTATGATATACCTTTAACCGATGACCATTCACAAGAAGAGCTGCCTTTTTTCATCTATTGTATTTATTCTCACTGCTCCATTATTAAAAACTTCTTCAATCTCATATGGCCCAAGCCAACGAGTCTGAAACTTCCCTTGAAAATATTTGAATTTTGAATCGAACAAAAGTGCCCAATCTCCTGCTTAAAACTTTTTCTCCTTGATATACTTGTCATGCAATTTAGCCCTTTGCTATTGGACTAAACTGGTTCTTTGAAATGCATCTTACCTGATTTCATCAAGCTCATTGAGTTGCTCCAATCTATGTTTTTGTGCTTCTCTTAAATCCAGTCCCAATTGGACTGCCATCTTGAAGGTTTTGATTTGAAACTCTATAGGGAAGAAGACTTGCTTTCCATAAACAAGCTCATAGGGAGTATGTCCTATTGTGTTCCTCCATGTAGTTTTATAGGCCCATAAGGCTTCATGAAGCCTTTCTACTCAATCTCTTCTATGTAAATGTATAGTGTTATTGAGGATTCCTTCAATAACCTTATTGGTAGATTGAACTTGATCGTTTTCTTGTGGATGGTAAGGAGTAGACTTTCTATGTTTTATCTTGTATTCTTCCACAAGTCTGTCCACCATTTTAGATGTAAATTCAAATCCTTGATCTGTCACAATTTCTCTTGGAACGCCAAAACGAGTGAAGATGTCCTCAAAAAGAAAACTAACTATAGATTTTTCATTAGAAAAAGGTAATGGTTTAGCCTCTACCCATTTGGTGACATAATCTTTACATACGAAAATATGCTTCTTTTGTTTAGATGGAGGATTAATTGGTCCAACAAAATCCAAGGCCAATTTTTCAAAAGTTTCAATGAGTACCTCAGTTTGTAGTGGCATTTCTTCTGAAGGAGTAGGTTTCCCTACCCTTTGGCAGCTGTCACACCTTTTGACATATTCTTTGGCATCTCTAAAGATGGAGGGCTAATAATATCCCAAATGAAGGATTTTATAGGCTGTCCTCTTGTCAACAAAGTGTCCACCACAAGGTTCATCATGACATGCCTTAAGTATTTTAGACATTTCATTTTCTCGAACACATCCTCTGATCATGAGCTTTGGACCTGTTTTATACAATTCATTAGTAATGCATGAGTAACTTGCACTTGCTTGAATGATTTTTATTTTCTCTTTAGGAAACAAATGTGAAGGTAATTTTCCTGTGACTAAGTAATTAGCAATATCTGCAAACCAAGGGGTTTGAGTAGTTACTGCAAAAAGATATTCATCAGGAAATTTATCTTCAACTAGAATGTCACCTTTGATATTTTGAATTCTAAACAAGAAATCAACGATTATGTTTTGTTTTCCAGGTCTATCTAGAACAGTGATGTTGAATTATTGCAGGAGTAATAACCATCTTGTAACTCTTCCATTAGTAATAAGTTTATTCATTAAGTACCTAATTTCAGAGTGATCTGTATGAACAAAGGTTTCATAGCCTTTTATGTAATGTCTGAACTTGTTGATAGCATGAACAACGGCTAAGAATTCCTTTTCAGTTACAGTGTAATTTAACTCTACAGGAGTCAAAATATTGCTTGTGTGATAAATGGCATAAGGGATCAAATATTTTTGTCCTAATACAACTCCCAAAGATGTATTTGAAGCATCTGTTGAAATATGAAAATGTGGCTTCCAATTTGACATCTTAAGATGGGTGCCTCATAAATTTTTTCTTTCAAAGTCTCAAATGCCAACTAGCAATCAGGATTCCAATTTAATTCACAATCTTTGGTGAGTAATTTGAAGAGTGGGGATGCTAGTTTAGTGAAATTTTCTATAAACCTTCTAAAGTATCTTGTGAATCTTAGAAAGCTTCTAACATCCTTTTCACAACTTGGAATTGATAATTTAGATATGACTTCAACTTTATATTTATCAACCTTAATTCCATCTCCTAAAATGTGATGTCCTAAAACGATCCCTTCTGTAAATATCATAAAACATTTTTCATGCTTAGTGAAAGGTTTGCTTCCTTACATATTTTAAGAATTTTTTCCAAATTTTCTAAAGCTTCTTCAAATGTATTCCCATAAACTGTAAAGTCATCCATATCGACCTCTACACAATCATGTATTAGATCAGAAAAAATTCCTAGTACTACTCTTTGGAATGTTGCAGGTGCATTGCACAATCCAAAAGGGAGTACTTGGCAGGCATAATTTCCCCATGGGTAGGTGAATGTGGTTTTATCTTGATCTTTAGGTGCTACCTAAATATGATTATAACCACTAAAACCATCCAAAGATGAGTAATACTTCTTACCTTCTACTGTATCTAACACTTGATCTGTAAAGGGAAAAGGAAAATGATCTTTCAGGGTAGCCTTACTCAATTCTTGATAATCAATACATACCCTCCATTTACCATTCTTTTTAGGCACAATCACTAGAGGAGAAACCCACTGGCTGTATGAAATTGGGTAAATGAAGTTTACATTCAACAATTTTTGCAACTATTCTTTCACAATTTCCCTAAGATTTGGATTCATCCTTCTTTGAGGTTGTCTGATAGGTTTACAAATTTTCTCAATGTAGACGTGATGTATATAAGTCTTAGGACCAATTCCTTTCATGTTAGTATATTCCCATGCATATGAAGAAGAATGTTATTGTAAAGTTTTGATTAGATTTTCCAGTTGTAATTTTTCCAAGTTATTGTTTATGTTCAATGTTTTCCCTGGCAAGATTCCAACTATAGAGCTACCAAATTCTTCCATAGAATAAAGAGACATCTACCTAGATGACAAATATTCAATATTGGATTTTCCTTGATATTGATCACGTTCATATTTTGGAGATGATTCAAAATTTTCCATTGTATTTAATATTTGACTATCTTCACTAATGGTTGAAATAATAAAGGGAGTTTGAATATCATTTTCATCATCAATCCATTCTTTGTCATCTATCCCTATGATTGTTCTTGCTAGAGGATATAGAGTGAATTTCTCAATTGAATTACCATCAGAGGTAGACATATCACCAGATCTACAACTAATGAAAGCATCGGTTGTAGCCAACCAAGGTCTTCCTAAGTTAAGTGTATGTCCTCCTAGATTTCTCTTTGGGGTTAAAATCATAAAATCAAGAGGGTACTCCCAAGAGTCTAGCGACACTGAAATATCTTCTAACACACCATATGGTTTGATTACATATCTATCTGCCAATTGCAGTAATGTAGGTGTATAAAGAAGATTGGGAAGTGTTAGGTCCCTATAATATTAGTGATCCCCACATTACTATTTTCGTTGTATCCCTTATTGTTATTATTGTGCCCCATAGAATCCATCTATTCTTATTTTTGTGCCTTTATATTATTATTGTTAGGTCAGCTTGGTTATATTGTGACCCCATAGACTCCTATATATAGAAAGGAGGTTTTGTCATTTTAATCATCTAAGAATTGTTCATTTGTGTAATGTAAAGGAGGTTTCCCCCTCAGATAGGCTTATTTCTAAGGCATTCATATATATTTTCTATCTTTTTGTGAGTTGGTTTCACAACATTTAGTATCAGAGCTTTGGATTCTAGGGTTTCGCTGCTCCAAATAGGTCATTGTGCCATTTTCACTATAACGTTTTTTTTGCAATGTTTTAGAAGATAAAAAAACACCATTTGGGCAGAAATAGTTCTGAACTTCAAGTCCAAATTTCAGAGCTTTTCTCACTATATTTGCGGAGATATGATCTGAGGAAGTTTGCATTTTTGCAGACTCCCGAATTACATTTCAAACAGGTGACCTGTGGAAAATCGTCATAACTCTTGTTTTGAGCATCAGATTGAAATATCATAAGAAGTTTTAGAAATAGGATGACATCTAGTTTTTTTGTATTAGTTTCAGATACTAAGGTCGAAACAGTGACACGTGGCACATTGTACAAGTTCACTCTATTGAACTAGTCTATAATCAGGTCACTGTGGGAAATTTGGCATAACTCTTCCTTGGAGAATCCAATTTGGATCAAACTAGTGGCATTGGAAAGAGGACATAGAGGGCTACTGCAGGTCACGATTATAGAACTGGGAGATCCAAAATTACAAAGGTACACATGTTCAATGTCAAGCTCCTACAAGTGAAAAAAGGTGTGTATTTTTTTACATAAGCTTTGTTTGAAAAATTAATTTGAAGGAATTCAAAGGGCATATTGAAGCATTATTATCGATAATTGATGCCCAGAGAAAAGAAAATGGAAACACCTAGTAAGAAACCTGAAAGCTCTAGCATGACTCATGAAGAAGAGGAAGAAATGCAACATGATATATCAATATTACAAAACCAAGTGCAACAAAGCTCAATCACAAAAAATGCAACAGAAAATAAGATGGATGGTTTAAAGAAAGACATAGAAGATAAGATGGATGGTTTAAGGAAAGTCATAGAAGCTAGGATGAATGACTTGGAAGCTAAGATGGATGGCATGGAAACTTATATGGATGGTGTGGAAGCTAAGATGGAAGGCATGGATGCTAAGATGGACGCTAAGGTGAATGGCATGGACGATTAGATGGAAGAATTGAAGATAAATTTGAATAAGTTGCTACAAGAAATGGTCACTAATGGTGAAAGGGTAGTAAAGTAAACTCATGATGAGAACAAAATAAATGTTAATCATGATTCCATACACTCTAATGTCGGATTGAAGAGCCACCATGTTCCAAAAATCGATATGAGGAAGTTTGATGGAAAGGATCCCAGAACATGGATACTACAGATGGAGAAAGTTTTCGATCTCCATAATGTGAAAAACACACAAAAGGTATGTATTGCAACTTTATATTGGAACTAAATCAGTTTGTATGGTATTGATGGATTTTCTCTCGTAAACAAATTGTCACTTGGGCAATTTTTACGGAAAAAATCATAGCACATTATGAGGATACAAAAAGCAACACCTTTTCTAGCCAATTGATAAATCTCATACAAAAGGGTTCAATGATGGAGCACATTGAGGACTTCCAAAAATTGAACATAAGGGTAAAAGATATTCCAAAGGAGCATGGGATTGATGTGTTCATAGGTAATTTAAAGAATAATATCCAACATGAGGTTCGCCTTTGGGAACCTAATTAATTGGAGAAGGAATTCAGGTTAGCAAGAAAATTTGAAATCAAAATTATGGCAACCAAGAAGCCTACCACTCACAACTATAAAGATGGAAGTGTTGTTGCCTCTATCCTTCCACAACCTACAAGGTTGTCACCACAACAAATGAAAGAAAAAGGAGAAAAATGGCTTTGTTATAGTTGTGATAGCAAATACACTAAAGGTCAAGTGTGCTAAGAAGAAATTATTCTACATAGATTGTGAAGAGGAGGAAGAAAAGGAACAAGAAATGTCAAAAGAAAAGGATATACTCCAAGAACAAACCCTAGATAAAGAAGAAATGGATCTGACCATATCTTGTAATGCATTGGTTGGAATTACCACTCCTGAAGCTATCAAGATAGAAGGACATATCAAGAAGAAAAATGTAATAGTGTTGATTGATTCGGGAAGTACCCATAATTTTATTCATTGTAAGATAGCAAAGGAATTGAATAGCTTCATATATCCATCACTAGAGTCTCAAGTGATGGTTGCAAGTGGAGGAACCATAAATTGCTTTGGAAAGTGCCATAATATCAAGTTATCCATGGGAGAATATGTCTTGAATAGCCCAATGCTTTCCATTCCAATGGGTGGTGATGATGTTGTACTAGGAGACCAATGGCTACAATCCTTGGGTATAATAGCTTTTAATTTTCAAGAACTTTTCATGATATTTTCTATGGAAGGAAAGGAAGTTGAATTAAGGGGTATTGCAGGGAAACCAGGAAAGATAATCAGCTCTAACGGTATGACAAAGCTTTTAAAGAAGGAACAACAAGGCGTAATTGCACAATTATGTTCGCTAGAGGTTCCCACATCGAAATCATCTATTTTTCCAGATATCCAAAAAGTCTTGGAAAATAATTCCAAGGTATTTGAGACTCCCAAATGTCTCCCACCTATTCTTGATCATAATCATGCTATTCATTTGATTCCAGGAAGTGTTCCTCTAAACATCAAGCCGTACATATATCCCTATTCCCAAAAAAGAGAAATTGAATGTATGGTTGTAGAAATTCTAGAGGTTAGTATAATTCAACCTTGTCAAAGTTCTTTCTCTGCTCCAGTAGTATTAGTTCACAATAAGGATGGATCATGGCACATGTGTCTAGATTATAGGGGTCTCAACAAGCTCACTATTAAAGATAAATTTCCCATTCCTGTCATTGATGAATTATTAGATGAATTGCATGGATCAATTTACTTCACCAAGTTGGATCTTTGTTCAAGATATCATAAAATCAGAATGAAGACTGAAGACATTCCAAAAACAACATTTAGAACTCATGAGGGTCATTATGAATTTTTGGTCATGCCTTTTGGCCTTACTAATGTACCTTATACATTTCAAGGTTTGACAAATTCCATTTTCAAACCCTTCCTTAGAATTTTGTTAGTATTTTTTGATGATATACTAATCTACAACAAGTCTTGGAAGGATCATGTCCAACATATTGACATTGTGCTCAAACTATTGGAGGAGAAACAATTGTATGAAAAATATCCAAATGTTTCTTTGGAGTACAAGAGTTGGAATATCTGGGTGATATTGTATCTCATGAAGGTGTTAAGATAGACCTTAGCAAAATTAAAGACATTAAGGAAGGGAAAATCCCCACATCCATAAAGCATCTACGAGGATTTCTCGGGTTGACAGGGTATTATCGCAAGTTTGTTAAGAATTATGGGAGAATAGCAGCACCTCTAACAACATTATTGAAGAATGATGAATTTTCATGGACTCCAGAAGCAACAAAGGCCTTTGAACATCTTAAAGAGGCAATGTGCCAAGCACCAGTCTTAGCTACACCAGACTTCACAAAAACCTTTATTGTGGAATGTGATACCTCAGGAAATGGAATCGGTGTTGTTTTAATGCAAGAAGGAAGACCCATTGCTTTTGAAAGTCATCCAATCAAAGGAAAGTATTTATACAAAACTATTTATGAAAGGAAATATTGGTAATACTACATGCACTTAAGAAATGGCGACCCTACCTAATGGGAAGACACTTCAAGGTAAAAACAGATCATGATAGTCTTAAATACTTTTTATAACAAAGATTATCTTCAGTAGAGCAACAAAAATGGGTCACAAAGATGTTGGGTTATGACTTTGAAATCATCTACAAAAAAGGGAAGAAAAATGCTGTGGCGGATGCACTCTCAAGAAAGGATGAGGATGTGGAAGCATTTCTTTGCGCTATTTCTATTATCTAAATAGATTGGATAAACAAAGCAAAGGATAAATGGAAGAAAGATGAGGAAGTGTGGGCACTCAATCAAAATATACAACAAGATCCCAGTGCATCTGATATGTTTATCTGGAAAAATGATTCATTATGGCACAAGGATCAGACATACCTATGTAAGAATTCCCAACTCAAACAAAAGATTCTTAGGGAATTTCACACCTCTCCCTTAGGAGGGCACTTATGATTTCTAAAAGCCTACCACAGGGTTAAGAAGGAATTTTTTTGGGATGGCCTTAAATCAAATATTCAAAATTTTGTGGGGGAATGTTTGGTTTGCCAACAAAATAAAGTTGAAACAATTAAGACTCCAAGACTATTACAACCTTTATCCATTCCAAGCCAATGTTGGGAGGAGGTTTCAATGGATTTTATCACAGGTTTACGCAAGTCCCAAGGAGAGAGTGTTATCATGGTGGTAGTGGATAGACTTACCAAGTATGCACACTTTTGTGCATTATCTCATCCATTTAAAGTGCGTACAGTTTCTACTGCATTTATGGAAACAATTCAAAAACTACATGGAAACCCAAAGATTATTGTAAGTGACAAAGATACCATTTTAACTGGAAATTTTTGGACATAATTATTTCCTTGTATTGGTACTCATTTAGCTCATAGCTCATCTTATCATCCTCAATCTGATGGGCAAACTGATATAGTAAAGAAATGTTTGGAAGGATATCTTTGTTGCTTTGAATCTGATAAACAGACACAATGGGTCAAATGGTTGCCTTTGGATGGATTGTGGTTTAACACTTCCTTCCATACTGTAACAAAAATGACCCCATTTATGGCACTTTATGGATATCATCCACCATCCATCACATCATATTTATGAGAAAATTCTAAGGTTCAAGTAGTGGAAGATCACATCGAGCATCAGCAACAAGTTCACCAACTCTTAAAGGATAACCTCACCTTGGCACATAATAGAATTAAACACCACTACCAGGTAGATCAACATCGCAGAAAAAGAAGTTTTGATGTAGGTGATTAGGTATTCCTACAACTACAACCATATAAACAAATGTCCCTCAGGAAAGATAAGAAGGATAACAAATTATCACCAAAGTATTATGGTCCATACCAGGTGTTGCAAAAGATAGGTACTATGGCATACAAATTGGAGCTTCCTGCAGCTTCTTGAGTACACCCAATTTTCCATGTTTCACACTTAAAAAAGGTTATAGGTGACAAGCTTCCAGTTCAGACAATATTGCCAGAACTTGATGACGAAGGAAAAATCATATTGGAACCTGAAGTAGTCAAAGAAACAAGAACTTGATAGCTACGAAATAGATCAATTTCAAAGTATCTCATGAGGTGGTAGAACTTACCCGTTGAAGATTCCACATGGGAGGATGAGAATTTTATATAGAAGCATCCATAACTAGTCAAGCATTGAGGACAACACTTTTTTGAAGGAGAGGGGCATGTTAGGTCCCTATAGTATTAGTGATCCCCCCATTACTATTGTCATTGTATCCCTTATTGTTATTACTGTGCCCCATAGAATCCCTCTATTCTTATTTTTGTGCCTTTATATTATTATTGTTAGGTCGGCTTGGTTATATTGTGACCCCATAGACTCCTATATATAGAAATGGGGTTTTGTCATTTGAATCATCTAAGAATTGTTCATTTGTGTAATGTAAATGAGGTTACCCCCTTGAAGAGGCTTATTTCTAAGCGTTCATCTATCTTTTCTATCTTTTTGTGACCTGGTTTCATAACATGAAGTTTGAGTTGTTCCATGGTTTGTTTGCTCATGATGTTTATTGCTGCTCCTAAATCAATAAGTGTATTTGGAATTTCAACTCCATTAATATGTGTTTTTATAATCGGACTTACTGGATCCACATATTTTTGTATGGCAATTTTTCCCGTCATTATGTCTGCTATTTTTCCTACTAGCTGATTTTTTTTACTTCTTTTGTTTTTCTTCCTAGTTTCTTCATGCTTAACTCCCTTATTGTTTTAGCTGGAATTGGGATCTCCTTAATGGCTTGTAACAATGGGATTTTGATACAGACATTTTTCAATTCATCTAGAAAATCATAATTAGGCAACAAAATATGTTTTTGTACCCGTCTGTCGACTTGTAACCTTTCTGGAAAAGGAGGTGTAGAAGTGGATACTTGTTTTTCTCTCTATGATAGGAGTTGATTTTATTTGTTCTTTCTGTTTGTTATTTTCAGTATTATAGTTTTGAGGAGATGTTCCTTCAAAATTTTTATTTTGCTGTAGAGAATCTTGCTCAGAATTGTCGTTTTCTTGAATAACTACAGAAGGATTTTTCCTTTCTAATAAAGCCAATAGGTTACATTCGAATATATCTCTCCCTCCTTATCCTTTTCCTCCTCCCTCGTATGTTATCTTTCCTTACCCCATGGGATATGCCGCAACAGAGATTTAGTATGCGCCCAGGAATAGAATATGGGTTAGGAAGAATTGGTATTTTGTTGTATACCGCTTTACGTAAGGGTCCTACCAGATCTGAATTGGACATCATTGAGATCTAATGGAGTGATCATAAGTTGGAAATTGTTGTCCTTCCACCATATAGGTATTATGAGGATTTTTTATTTTGGGGTTTGGTAATGGTTAGGTAGGTAACTGATTTGGTCTTTGTGGAAATGGCAGGTGAAAGTTAAGGGTTTTGGCTTTGAAGTTGGGGTTGTTGATTTTGTTGAGGAATTTGTTGGGGAGGATAGTTTGGATATGATGGAGGATATTGATAGTATCGAGAGAATCTTCCATAAGTATTTTCATTTCTTGAGCCCAAGGTTGAGTTTGACTTTGAGATTGAGGCCAAGGTTGTTTCCAAGAATTCCAATTTGGAGGGGGTTGCATATACATTTGGTTGTTAAAACCTTGGTTTTGTTGCCCCTGCCAGGTCTTCTAGAGACAAAGCAAAGATATTATGTTGGATTTGACATTCTTTCCTGATCAGATATTCACTCTATGAGTGACATTAGTTAAAGATTTATTAAACTAAAGGTATTAGAGACTCATGCGTTGGTGTGTGTTCTGTGTTATTGAAACAATGGATCGATCAGATTTCCAATACACAGACAATAAAATGGAAAGACAACAGAGAAATAAATTAAGCAACACAAAAACACAAACAATTTTAATAAGGAGTTCACCCTATTCTCCAGGGCTACGTCTCCGGTCCAGCTTCAGTGGTGGCCTTGTTTTATTGTGTCTTTAAGCAGAGAAATTACAATACAGGGACTCAATGTGAGTTCTCCTGAAGCAAATTTTGCTTGGCAGGTTGGTTCTTGGATTCCTCAAGCCACTTGGAGTACACAGACTCTTCTTCTTCCTACCAGCTCTGTGACCTCTTGGTCTACAGTGGAAAGAGCCAAATGTGATGCTCAGTCCAGATAGATTCCTCTATGGGAAGGCTTGAATCTTCAAGCTCTCTAGTGCTCGACGCTGCCTGTGGTTAGCTAGGCCTTCTGTCTCTTCTACTTGTCTTTACTATTCTCTGTGTTCAGTCCTCCTCTCAGGGTTCACTGTTCATTGTCTCTCTTGGTCGCTTGGACTCTTCTCAATTCTGATTCCAATTTTGACTGATTCCACTGTCTCTGTTCATGGCTTTAGCCATTCAATCCGTATGCATGTTCGGTTCCTCTTCTGCCAGTGCCAATTCACCTTCTGTAGCTGTGCTTGGAGTTCCCTATGTTCACGTCATCATGAACGCTCAGGGACTGTTCACTTTCCCTCCTCTAAATGGCACAAGCATGCTTCATCGGTTCGTTTCTTCAGTTACGTCGTGGATGCATTCTTCCTCCACCATGGTGGTCAACCGGATTCCAAATCCCTTTAGAATGTGGCTTAATTCCCTGTCGATTCCACTTCTTTCCATCGGGTGCAATCTCAGCCATCCGATCTGGGCCCTCCAGATCTGACACCATATGCACGTTTCGCGCAGTTGACTTGTTCGACCGATAGCGCGTGATCAACAACGGTTTTGTCTTGTCTTTTCCTGCCACATGTCGATCGGTGTATGGAATTGCTCCACTCCTGTCGAAAACCTCTTTCCATTCAAGGGCGCCCTGATCAATACCATCAGTTTTCCAGTGTGCGAGTCTCGCCTTCGTATGTTAGCGTTTTTTTGCTTTTTCCGCCCGCGGTTTCCTAGCTCCCAATGTGACCAAGTGCTCGGGCTTCCCCTTCAGGGCCCTGTTCACCTAGCGGTGCGTGATAATCGCGCATCAAAAACCTCATCCTTTTCCCATTCTGGGGCTCCCAGAGGCTACTTTAGCCTCCTGCATGGTCTCCATGGGCCTCGGTCAGTGCGCTTTGACCGAGGTCCTCGTCATTCCATGTCGGCTGCTATTGCCACTGGTTCATAGTGTTTTTGATACTATTTTCGATTTCCTTAGATATTTGTTCGACCCAATTCAGTCATGGTTCTCGACAGTCTTTCTATGGATCCAATTCGGATCACGGCCTCCCTACTGAAAATATTTTGGACCACCAAAAGTTGGTTTTCAAGCATCGACTAAGTGAGGATACTGTTCCTTCACTTGTCCAATCTCAATCCACTTTGTGCTACTCGGCTTTGAACCTTTGAGCCCAATCCTGAGGTACTCAACTTCTCCCCTGCGCGTTGTCCTCACCTTCTTGTCTAACACTGTGTCTTCCTGCAACTCATTGAGGTATTCAGGTAGCAGGTCATCAATAGAAGGCAATTAAATTTTCTCTTTAGGGTCCTGAACCATTGAAGGTGCAAATAATCTCAAACAATCTGCATTTATGACTAAGTAGATGTGCATGTAAGCTGGTAGATCAAGGCGAAAAGCATTTTCACCAATTTTCTCAAGTATCCTAAAAGGTCCATAGCTGATAGGCTTTAGCATTTTACCTTCACCTTACATCCTGTCCTTGCTAATATACAGCTAGACTTGGTCTCCAACTTGAAAACTATGCTCCATCTGATGCTTATCATGCCTAGCCTTATACTTGGTCTGACTCTTTTCCAGATGTTCCTGTACTACCTGATGGATCTCTTGGATCTGTTCAATGAACCTGGTTGCCTTGTCCACATCACTGTGTCCATCAACCATGGTATCTTTACCAAAGACAAAATGCAAAGGAGACCTTGGTGTGAAACCAAAGTAGGTCTCAAAAGGAGATCTATATGTAGAAGAGTGTTTGGCTCTGTTGTAAGCATGCTGCACATAACACAAGTGTTCATCCCAAAGCTTAGGATGTTTACTGTAATAACCTCTCAGTAATTGGATCACAGTCCTATTTACTACTTCTATCTAGCCATCTGTTTGTGGATGAAAAGTTGTGCTTTTCTTTAACTTGGTGTCCATCGGTTCCCACAAACTAGACCAAAACTTCCCCATAAATCGAGTGTCTCGATCAGATACAATGGAAGTGGGTAATCCAAAATTAACCCATACATGTTCAAATAACAATTTTGCAGTCTGTTCAGCTATGATCTATTTACTACAAGGTATCAAAATACACATTTTGCTTAACCTATCCACAACAACATATAGATAATCATGACCTTTCCTAGATTTAGGCAGTCCTCCAACAAAATCCATGGAAGCACTTTCCCAAGGGTGAGAAGGAACTAACAATGGAGTGTACAAGCCTAGTTTTCTATTGCTAGGCTTACTTTTAGCATACATGGTACACCCTCTTACATATCTAGAAATTGTCTCATTCATTTTCAGCCAATAGCAAAATCTTTGCAGCCGTGCAACTATTTTTCTTACCCTAAAGTGACCTGATATCATAGAAGTATGTGCTTCCCTAATTATCTTTATCCTCTCAGTTTGTGGAATGCATAGTTTCCCACAATGGTATAAGAGTTGGTCCTTTATACGATAGTCCAATTCTTCTATCATTTTGCCTTGACCCAAAGTTACATATACATCTTTAAAATACATATCCTGAGAATATTGTTCTATGTAGCTTTCATGTAGCACAGAATTATGATTAAGTATGGTGGATGCATTTATAATGGGTCTAGATAAGATGTCTGCAACCTTGTTGTGTATACCCTTTTTATATCTGATGACTAAGTGACACTGTTGTAGAAAACCCATCCATCTGTAATGTCTTGATTTTTGCAACTTAGTTTGGGAGTGTAGATATTGAAGTGGCCAATGATCAATATGCATTACAATCTCTTTGCCCATTAAGTAATGTTTCCACCTTTTCACACTCTGAACTAATCCATACAATTCTTTATCATATGTAGGATAGTTAACTACTGCAGGATTAAAAGTCTCAGAATGATAACATATGGGTTTGCCATGTTGTGTCAACACTGCTCCCATGGCATAGTCACTGGCATTAGTTTGGATCTCAAATGGTCTTTGTAAATTTGGCAGTGCTAGTACAGGTGTTGTACTAATTTTCTCTTTCAAGGTGTCGAAGGCTTTATGATGTTTGCCTCCCCACTAAAACACCTTATTCGATCTTGTTAAAGCATGTAAGGGAGCTGCAATCGAGGAGAAGTTAGAGATGAACTTCCTCCAATATTGTGCTGATCCTAGGAAGCTTCTCACTTCTGTAGCAGACCTAGGTTTAGGCCAGTTCACAATGACTGCCAATTTAGAGGGATCTATTTCCAATTCACCTCCCCCTACTATATGACCCAAGTAGTTTAGAGATGTTTTTGCAAATTCACATTTTGAGAGTTTAACATAAAGTTTTTCTCTTTTCAAAAAATCTAATGTTTGCTTAACATGCTTTAAATGTTCTTCCCACGTTTTACTAAAAATTAGAATGTCATCCAGATACACAATAACATAATCATCAAGGAAAGGTCTAAGTACATCATTCATTAATCTCATGGAAGTAGTTGGAGCATTAGTTAAGCCAAAAGGCATAACCATCCATTCATACAATCCCTGCTTTGTTTTGAAAGTAGTCTTCCATGCATCTTGCTCTGCAACTCTAACCTGATGGTATCCACTGTGCAAATCGAGCTTGGTGAAATAAACAACTTCTTTTAATTGATATACAAGATCATCTATGCCAGGAAAGGGATAACAATTTTTTATTTTTATCTTATTTAGTGCTCGATAGTCAATGCACATTCTCCAAGAGCCATCTTTCTTTCTCACCAAAACAATTGGTGACCCACATGGTGATGTCCTAGAACTGATGAAGCCCTTCTCGAGCAACTCTTGCACTTGCTTCTTGATTTCAGCATTCTCTAAAGCAGACAACCTTTTATACCAATGGCTGCTATAGTTGTTTCATCTCCTGAGTCTGACCCCAAATCTCTCTGAATAGTTGCAGTTGTCTTCTTCTTCTCATCCTCAGACTTCTTAGATCTTAGCTCTGGATGCAGAATCCAACAATGCTCATCATCATGCCCCTCCTTTTTACAGTGATTGCATGAAGCTTTGGCTTTTTGTGCAGTGTTAGCTTTCCTTGTTTTCCACTTTTGTTTTCCTTTCTCCTTGCTCTTGCTTACAGTGGGTTGGGATGGTCCCCAACTTCTGGATTGCCATTATTTCCTCTAGCCTCTAGATGAGTAGCGTGTACAGATACCTCATCTATACTAGTGGGATTAAACATGAGGATGGTATGCCTCATGTAGCTGTGTAGACCATCAATGTACTTCAAAAGAGTCTCTGGTGAGTCTAATGAGATACCCAACATCAATGCTCTCTTTGTGAACTCTTGAGTATACCCTTGTACAGTTTGCCCCTTCAACTGCCGAAGAGTTTTCCAACTCATCATGGCCTGTTGCATCTAGGCTAATGGATAGAACTGCTTTTTGATTGCAGCAACAAATTCACTCCAAACAGAGATGGTCTTGCCATGTCTTTTCATGTTAGCTTGGGTTCTACCTTCCCACCAAACCAAGGCAGTGCCTCCTAGGCATAGGCTTGCCAACTGAATCTTACACTTGTCTGAGTTTATGTTCTGTACCCTGCAATACACATCAATTTGTCTAATCCCATTTTCCATTTTTTCAGCATTTAGCTCTCCATCATATGTAGGCAAATCAAATTTAACATCTAACTTAATCAAAGATGCATTCTTATTATGTACAGGGCTATTAGGAGGTGTGAGAAATTTTTCCTCTTTCCCCTTTCCTTTGGAGTTGTCATGGAAGTGAGACTCATCTTCTTCTTTCTCTTTCTTAAAGACTGATGCATCTTCCACCTTTTGCTTTCTAAAGTCTCTATACATTTCTTCAACCATGGGCTTTATAGCTAGGAAACTCTCTATGAATAGAGGGTCTGGCCGCATAGAACCTTCTTTTGACATGGTCTTTTGAGGATAGACTCTCCCAATTTTAGGATTAGTTTCCACTAACTCTCCTTCTCCTAATTTGAGCTTTGATCTTGTGAGCATTCACAGCTATACCAACACAAGCTTGTCTAACCTTACAACCTTGAGCTCTGATACCACTTGATCTGATATTCACCCTATGAGTGACATCAGTTATAGTTTTATTAAAATAAAGGTATTATAGACTTGTGCTGGTTTGTGTTATGTGTTATTGAAACAGAAAATCGATTAGATTGCCAATAAACAGACAATATAATGGAAAGACAAAAGAGAAATACACTAAGAAGCACAAAGACACAAACAATTTTAATAAGGAGTTCACCCTATTCACCAGGGCTACATCTCTGGTCCAGCTTCAGCGGTGACCTTGTTTTATTGTGCCTTTAAGCAGAGAAATTACAATACGGGACTCAATGTGAGTTCTCCTGAAGCAGATTTTGCTTCGCAGGGTGTTTCTTGGATTCCCCAAGCCACTTGGAGTAAACAGACTCTTCTTCCTCCTACTAGCTCTATGACCTCTTGGTCTATAATGGAAGGAGCCAAATGTGATGCTCAGTCCGGAAACATTCCTCTATGGGAAGGCTTGAATCTTCAAGTTCTTTGGTGCTCGACACTGCCTGTGGTCAGCTCGGCCCTCTGTCTATTCTGCTCAACTTTACTATTCTCTGTGTTCAGACCTCCTCTCAGGGTTCATTGTTCACTGTCTCTCTTGGTCACTTGGACTCTTCTCAATTCTGATTCCAAATCCGACTGATTCGACTGTCTCTGTTCATGGCTTTAGCCATTCAATCCCTATGCTTGGTTGGTTCCTCTTCCACCTCTGTCAATTCACCTTCTGTAGCGGCACTTGGAGTTCCCTATGTTCAGCATCATCATGAACGCTCAGGTAGTGGCCACTTGTCCTCCTCTAAATGGCGCTAGCATGCTTCGTCGGTTTGCTTCTTCAGTTATGCCATGGATGCATTCTTCCTCCACCGTGGTGGTCAAACAGATTCCAAATCCCTGTTGGAAATAATACTGAGAGGGGGGGTGAATCAGTATTATTAGATCAGACAAAACTTTTCAATTTCATACTCAGATTCATATACGCTACTTCAATGAAGTGAACCAGTGTATACATGCGACTGTGTCTAAAGCAAATAGCGTATACCTAGAGATCTTATAATTCAGTTAGCTTAATCTTCAGTGAATGCATCAGAACATTATAAGCATATTAACAGTAAACAGGTGCAGTATAACAGAACAGGACATCACACAAGAGCCACACACATGAACACCATGATATAAGGTGGAAACCTAATGTGGGTGAAAACCAC